>CAUYRH010067670.1:0-18713 GCA_963574655.1 Perodicticus potto
ACCAAGTGGGGCCTCAGAGTCTCTGGCCAAAACTCTGAAAGGGGCCATTGAAAGGTTGTAGGAGCTAAATGCTGAAGATGCCATGCATAGACAAATGACAGCAATGTCAAAAATTGAATTCAGAATATGGATGGCAAATAAGATAAATAGAATGGAAGAAAAGATAGAAATTGAATTCCAAAGAGTAGCCCTAAAGTTGTCTCAAGAAATTAATGAATTCAAAGCCCAAGTCACCAAAGATGTGGACATAATAAGAAAAGATAGCAGAGCTCACGGAATTGGAAAAGTTAGTTAAGGAGCTCCAAAATACAGTAGAATTCCTCAGTAATAGACAGACCAGGCAGAAGAAAGGATCTCTGAAACTAAAGACAAAGCTTTTGAACATTCCCAAACACTCAGAGAGGCAGACAAATGGAGAGCAAAAACTGATCATTCCCTGAGAGAGTTGTGGGATCACTCCAAAAGATCAAACATTCATCTTATATGAATTTATGAAGGAGAAGGGGATGGTGTCAAAGGTACAGATGCTCTACTCCAAGAGATTTTGGAGGAGAATTTCCAAAGCACTGCAAGAGTGCTTCCAAAACTTCAAATAGCAGACAGTTTCAGAACCCCAGCAAGACTCAATCCAAATAAAGCATATCCTAGACACATTGTGATTAACTTTGCCAAAGTTAAGATGAAGGATAAAATTCTGCAAGCAGCCAGACATAAGAAAAACATCACCTACAAAGGGAAAAGTACCAGAGTGACTGCAGATCTCTCAGCTGAAATGTTTTAAGCCAGAAAAAGATGGTCATTGACCTTCAATCTCCTAAAACAAAAATCTTCCAGCCCAAGATCCTGTATCCAGCTAAACTGAGCTTCATTTGCAATGGAGAAATCAAATACTTTAATCACATACACATGTTGAAGAAATTTGACATAACTAAACCAGCTCTCCAGGATATTCTCAGACCCATCCTCCACAATGACCAGCACAGTGCTCTACCTCCAAGGTAAACTCACACAGAAATTTTTGAACAAAACCCAACTTCCACCATGGTGAAAGGATTAAAAATGTCCACTGGACATCTGAAAATCATGACACCCAGAACACAACAAGGCTTATAAATTCTCTCAATTAATGTGAAAGGTTTAAATTGTCCTTTAAAGAGGCGAAGGCTAGCTGACTGGATAAATAAGCTCAGACCAGATAGCTGCTACATACGAGAATCTCACCTTACCTTAAAGGTTGAAAAATAGACTCAGGATGAAGGGGTGGACTTGTATAATACAGGCAAATGGAAACTGTAAAAAAGCAGGGGTTGCAATTTTAGTAGCAGCTACAGTTGACTTTAAACCAACAAAGGCTAAGAAAGATAAGAACGGTCACTACATATTTCTCAAGAGAAACACCCAACATGAAGAGATTTTGGTAATTAACATTTATGCACCCTACCAGAATGCTCCTCAATTCATAAAGCAAACCCTAATGGATATGAACAACTTGATATGTTCCTACACTATAATAGTTGGAGATTTTAACACCCCTTTGACAGTTTTGGATAGATCCTCCAAAAAGAAACTAAACAAAGTATTATTAGATTTAAACCTGATCCTAGAACAAATGGACTTTATGGACCTCTACAGAACATTTCACCCTAATAACACTGAATATACATTGTTCTCATCAGCCCATGGGTCATCCTACAAAATAGATCATATCCTAGCACACAAGTCTAACCTCAGCAAATTTAAAAGTATAGAAATTATTCCTTGTATGTTCTCAGACCACCATGGAATAAAAGTTGAACTCAACAGGAACAGGAATCTTCATACTCAAATAAAGCCATGGGAACTAAATAGTCTTAGGCTGAATGATAGCTGGGTCAAAGATGAGATTTATGAGGAAATCGCCAACTTTTTGGAACAAAATGATAACAAAGACATAAATTATCCAAACCTGTGGGATAATGCAAAAGCAGTCCTAAGGAGGAAATTTATAGCATTGGAAGCCTTCATCAAGAAAACAGAAAGAGAGGAAGCCAACAACTTAATGGATCATCTCAAGCAACTGAAAAAGGAAGAACATTCCAACCCCAAACCCAGCCAAAGAAAAGAATTAACCAAAATTGGGGAAGAATTAAATGAAATTGAGAACAAAAGAATCATTCAGAAATCAATGAAACAAAAAGTTGGTTTTTTGAAAAGATTAAAAAAATTGATAAACCTTTGACCAATCTAACCAGAAATAGAAAAGTAAAATCTCTAATATTATCTATCAGAAACAATAAAGGAGAAATAAGAACAGACATTTCAGAAATTCAAAAAAATCCTCAATGATTACTACAAAAATCTCTATTCCCAGAAATAAGAAAATCTGGACCAATACCTGGAAGCACGTCACCTTCCTAGACTCAACCAGAATGAATTAGAAATCTTGGATCCACCTATATCAATCACTGAAATAGTGTAAACAATATGAAATCTCTCCCAAAAAAGAAAAGTCCAGGACCAAATGGCTTTACATCTGAATTCTATCAAACCTTTCAAGAGGAACTAGTACCAATATTATACGTTTTCCAAAGCATTGAAAAAGAAGGAATACTTCCCAACACATTCTATGAAGCAAATATAACCCTCATACCAAAACCAGGTAAGGATCCAAGAAAGAAAGAAAATTATAGACCAATATCATTAATAAATATTGATGCAAAAATATTCAATAAGATCTTAGCAAACAGAATTGAAGAACTCATCAAAAAAAATTATATACCATGATCAAGTTGTTTTATTCCAGGATTACAGGGTTGGTTCAACATACTCATATCTATAAATATAATATATCACATCAATATAATAAAAAACAAGGACCATATAATTCTCTCAATTGATGCAGAAAAAGCCTTTGATAATATCCAGCTACTTTCATGATCAGAACACTTAAGAAAATAGGCATAGAAGGGACATTTCTTAAACTGATAGAGGCCATCTACAGCAAACCCACAGGAATGAGGCAAGGATGCCCACTGTCTCCACTCCTATTCAACATAGTAATGGAAGTCTTAGCCATCGCAATCAAGCAAGAGAAGGTGATCAAGGGTATCCAAATAGGGTCAGAGGAGATCAAACTCTCACTCTTCACTGATGATATGATCTTATACCTGAAAAATACCAGGGACTCAACTTCAAAACTCTTAGGAGTGATCAAAGAATACAGCAGCATCTCAGGATACAAACTCACTACATGCAAGTCAGTAACTTTTATATATGCCAACAATAGTCAAGCTGAAAGTATAGTCAAGGACTCTACTCCTTTTACAATAGTGCCAAAGAAGATGAAATATCTGGGAATTTACCTAACCAATGATATGAAAGAGCTCTATAAAGAGAACTATGAAACTCTTAATAAATAGCTGAAGATGTTAATATATGGAAAAACATACCATGCTCATCTGGGAAGGATCAACATTGTTCAAATGTTCATACTACCAAAGCAATCTACAGATTTAATGCAATCCCTATTAAAACACCATTGTTATACTTTAAAGAACTTGAAAAAGTAGTACTTCATTTTATATGGAATCATAAAAATCCTCCAATAGCAAATACATTACTCAGAAATAAGAACAGATCAGGAGGTATCACATTACCAGATTTCAGGCTATACTATAAATGTATAGTGATCCAAACAGCATGGTACTGGCACAAAGACAGAGCAGTAGATTTATGGAACAGAATAGAGAACCAAGAGATGAACCCAGCTACTTATTGTCATTTGATCTTTGACAAGCCTATTAAAAATATTCAGTGGGGAAAAGACTCCCTATTTAACAAATGGTGCTGGGTGAACTGGCTGGCAATCTGTAGAAGACTGAAACTGGACCCTCACCTTTCACCATTAAGAAAAATTGATTCTCACTGGATAAAATATTTAAATTTAAGACATGAAACTATAAAAATACTAGAAGAGAATGCAGGGAAAACATTTGAAGAAATTGGCCTGGGAGAATATTTTATGAGGAGGACCCGATGGGCAATTGAAGCAACGCCAAAAATACATTACTGGGATCTGATCAAACTAAAAACGTTTTGCACAGCCAAGAGCACAGTAACTAAAGCAAAAAGACAACCTTCACAATGGGAAAATATTTTTGTAGGTTATGCTTCTGACAAAGATCTGATAACTATAATCTACCGAGAACTCAAACTAATCAATAAGAAAAGAATAACCCCATTTCTATGTGGGCAAGAGACTTGAACAGAAACTTCTCTGATGAAGACCGGCGCATGGCCTACAAACACATGAAAAAATGCTCATCAAAAATGCTCCTTAATCATCAGAGAAATGCAAATCAAAACCACTTTGAGATATCATCTAACTCCAGTAAGATTAGCCCACATCACAAAATCCCAAAACTACAGATGTCGGCATGGATATGGAGAGAAGGGAACACTTCTACACTGCTGGTGGGAATGCAAGCTAATATGACCTTTTTGGAAAGAAGTTTGGAGGACACTCAAAGAACTAAAAGTAGACCTACTATTCGATCCTGCAATTTCTCTACTAGGTATATACCTAGATGATCAAAAATTATTTTACGACAAAGACATTTGTACCAGAAAGTTTACTGCAGTCCAATTCATAATAGCCAAGACATGGAAACAGTTCATGTGCCCATGTACCCAAGAATGGATTAACAAATTGTGGTATACGTACACCATGAAATACTATGCAGGCATAAAAAAAGATAGAGACTTCACATCTGTTATGTTTAGCTGGATAGAACTGAACATATTCTTCTTAGTAAAGTATCTCAAGAATGAGAAAAAAAGTATCCAATGTGCTCAATACTACTATGAAATCAATATATAATCACCTACATGCTCATATGAATGGCAAAACATAACTATAGTCCAGAAAGTAGAAGGAAGAGGAGAGAGAAGGGAGGGGAGGGGAGAGGAGGGAGGATATTTGGGGAGACCTCATCTAATGTGCATGATGCAACAGTAAATTTCAAAACTATTAAGAAATGAGTATAATTGTGATAGATGTGTGACTTAGTTCAATGTAAGCATTTCATATTGTAAGTTGAAGCAGTACCCTGAACCCCATAAATGCATCAATGTACAAAGTTACAATTTAATAAAAAATAATAATAAAAATAAAGTTAAGCATGTAACTGCCCAGCAATTTCACTACTATAAATTTATTCAGCATGTATAAGATAGAACATATATGTGAGTAAAATGATTTGTGCAGAAATGTTATTGACAGTCTTATTCATAAGGCTGGAAATAAACTGAGAGCAACATAAATCTCTGAATAAGACAATAAACAAATTATGTGTAGACAGACAAGGGACTACTACTACTATCATGCAAGAATACTTTCCTATTATGCAAAAATGTGGATTAATCATTATCCTGAAGAAAAAGTCAGAAGCTAACGTTGATATACTGTATTATTCCAATTACATAAAGTTTTACAACAGAAAAAGCTAAGTTGTGGTGAAAGAAATCATGTAAATGGTTTTCTATAGGTGAAATGAATTCACTGGAAAAAAACACACATGAAGTTTCTGAAGTGATGGAAATATTCTGTATCTTTACAGGGTGTCAGTTTCATGAATGTATACATTTATCATAATTAATTGAATAGTACACTTAAAACCTTTTCAAAAATGCACATGTAATTATATGTAAATTATATGCATTATATTAAATGAATATGTAATTATATGTAAATTATACATTATTAAAGAAAATAAAATTAACATCGCCTTCCTCACCTATGTTTAAGTGAATTGTATAGTTACAAAACACACTAAGAAAGCATACATAATACTACAGAATCAACTTACTTTCAAAATTACTTTGACATCTTTACTTCATTATAATTGATTTCTTCTGTAATCCATGTATTTTATTCTACACATTTAAAAATATTAGTCTCCAATAGGTTTCATGCGACTGCTAGTAAGTTTTTAAAAATCCTGCACCAAAGATCAGACTTAAAATTAGCAGCCAGACTCCAGAAGCTATAGTTGTATTTACCACAGTGTGGAAAATAAACTCGTAAGTTCCATATTCTCTAACTCAGTCCTAGCTAGACATTAAACTGCAGTCAGAAACTGCAAGCCACAATCCCCATTTAATAGGAAATATAAAAAGTGTTTTTAGACGATAAGCACCCATTGACCACGTCTTGTAAGCCATCATAAATAAGGCTCATTTGTGATTCCAAGTCAGTTATAACTTCTGTTACATTTATTTGTGTTCTAGGTCTTGTCTTCATTGATGACTTTCTCTTGGGTGAAGAATAATCAACACCCTCTGTTATGTTTATATTTTCTTCTTTAATCTGAGTTTATCAGAAGTACTGCTAAAGGCAGGCATCACACATCAAAGAAGCCATCTAAAAAATTAAAAGGGCTCTACCTGCGGGATTTGAGGACGCAGCGTTTCACAAGAAGTTCTCAGCTCCCAGACGTGGGTCCCTGGGCTTCTTGTCTCGGAAGTGCAGCAGCAGGCGTCATGGGAAGGTGAAGAGCTTCCTCAAGGATGATCCATCTAAGCCTGTCCACCTCACAGCCTTCCTGGGATACAAGGCTGGCATGACCCACATCGTGCAGAAAGTCGATAGGCCGGGATACAAGGTGAACAAGAAGGCAGTTGTAGAGGCTGTGACCATTGTGGAGACACCACCCATGGTGACTGTAGGCATTGTGGGCTACGTGGAAACTCCTCGAGGCCTCCGGACTTTCAAGACCATCTTTGCTGAGCCTATCAGCGATGAGTGCAAAAGGCGCTTCTGTAAGAACTGACATAAATCTAAGAAGAAGGCCTTCACCCAATACTGCAGGAAATGGCAGGGTGAGGATGGCATGAAACAGCTGGAGAAGGGTGTCGCCAGTATGAAGGAGTACTGCCAAGTCACCCGCATCATCGCCCACACCCAGAGGCGCCTGCTTCCTCTAGGCAGAAGAAACCATCAGGTGGAGATCCAGGGGAATGGAGTCACCGTGCCCGGGAAGCTAGCCTGGGCCTGGGAGAGGCTGGAGCAGCAGGTCCCTGTGAACCAAGTGTTTGGATGAGATGATCTCCGTCATCGGGGTGACCAAGGGCTAAGGCTACAAAGAGGTGACCAGTCGTTGACATACCAAGAAGCTGCCATGCAAGACCCACCAACGACTGCGTAAGGTTGCCTGTATTGGGGCGTGGCACAGGCTGGGCAGAAAGGCTACCATCACATCACGGAAATCAATAAAAAATTTATAAGATGGGCCAAGGCTACCTTATCAAGGATGGCAAACTGATCAAGAACAATGCCTCTACAGATTATGACCTGTCTCACAAGAGCATTAATCCTCTGGGTGGTTGTGTCCACTCAGGTGAAGTGACCAATGATTTTGTCAGGCTGAAAGGCTGTGTGGTGGGAACCAAGAAGTGAGCGCTCACCCTCCATAAGTCCTTGTTGATACAGACCCAACAGCGGGCTCCGGAGAAGATTGACCTTAAGTTCACCGACACTACCTCCAAGTTTGGCCATGGCCCCTTCCAGACAATGCAGTAGAAGAAAACATTCATGGTACCACTGAAGAAAGACCGAATTGCTAAAGAAGAAGGAGCTTGATGTCAGGAACAGATCGTACAGCTGGTGGGATCTCAGTAAAAGTTGTTTTCTAATGACAATAAATAAATAAATAAATAAATAATAAAAAATGAAAAGGTTTTTTTAGCTTTTTGCAGATTTTTGAAGAACAAGAAGAAAAGGAGATGACTACCCTTATCATATCACTTATAATATGAACAGAAATAATCAGTCATGGGTTTTATGAACTGAGACTATTTACCTTTTTATATTCTATTATTAGAATATCATTGAAACAATGATTATTGAAACAATGATTATTGTTTCAATCAGTGTGCTCAAGTGATGGATGTGTTACTTAGTTCAATGTAAACATTTCACATTGTATATCGAAGCAGTACCCTGAACCCCATATATGCATCAATGTACAAAGTTATGATTTAGTAAAAAATAATTAAAAAACAAACAAACAAAAAAAGGTTACATGTCAGGTGCCCATACTCTAGTTAGTGAAAGCTTTTTAATATTATAAATGTTAACTTCTCCCACTGTTATCATTTTACATTGAATGCAAAGAGTTCTTACAGAACGGGAAGCTTCACAGCTGAAATGTTTTAGGAGGATGCACTTGAACTCACTTTTCCAGCAGCCTGACTTCACTTGACTTGATTAATTAGCTAAGTTCTTTATTCAGTGTGTACATTCCTTTTAATCAAGGTGGTGAAAATCGAGATTTGCTTACAGAATTCTTAAAGCTTTTTTCTTAAAAAAGTAAAAGAAATATTATATATCTATATATAATATAGATGTATAAACATGTATTTGAAGCCCACATGTCTGAGTCTGCTAACTAAGAAAGCCAAAGTGCTTCCTGTCATACAGTTTGAAAGAAACATTCCAAGACCCGCTATTTGAAAGTAGTAACTAAAAATATTTATTACAGAAAATCATTTTGTTAGAATGTATGTTGCTGTGTTTGTTCACTCAAAGTTGAATAGTCTGTACTTTTATAGAAGTTGATTTTACCCAAAACCTTTGTGTTGATTAACTTACTACAATCTTGTTCCAACTCAAGCACAAATAAAAGAATGGAATATTTTCTTAAAATTAAAAACATGGTTAAAGGTATCCTATTAGTAAAATTTACCTGTCCAAAAAGCGAGTCAAACAAAATCATTTTAAAAACTGCAAAGGCTCATATCTGTAATCCCAGCATTCTGCAGGATTGCTTGAGCTGAGGAGTTCGAGCATCTTGAGCAAAAGCAAGGCTCCATTTCTACTCAAAATGGAAAAATTAAGATCCTTGGAAAGTATTTATCTAGCCAAAGAAAATGTAAAAAAAGAAAACTTAGCCTAGTCATGGTACCATCTTTAGTTCCAAATACTCTGGAGAGTGAGGGAAGAGGTCACTTGAGACCAGGAGGCTGAGGTTGCAGTGAGCTATGATGACGCCACTGCACTCTACCCAGGTGACAGAACAAGACTTTGTCTCAAAAAAAAAAAAAAAGTAAAAACTATAAAGACTCATTTTACCTTTGATAATGGTACATTGACCTAAAGGTATAATATTCATGACAGCAGAAACCACACTTCTTCCATGTGTGATTATAAATACCTATTAAATAGCTGGCAATGATACAGAATATTAAATATGTGTCAAAATATTTAAAAGATAAATATGATAGTCCCTAATTAAAATAAAATAACTTCCTAAAGGTTATGGACATATGATGAATTATAGCCTTATTTTAACTAAAATTGAGAATCATTTTAAAATTACAATTTTGGAGAAATACTTTATTAATATTTTGAGAAAAGGAAGTGTAGAACTGCAATTACTTCTGTACTGGTATTTTTCAGAATAGAGGAACTATTAAGAAGTTAAATTTTGTGATGTTCAGGAAAGATGAAAATGTTGTAAATGTAAATAAGAAAGTGTTAGAAGGCAAGTAATTAATGTCTTTGTAGCCAAAGAATTTAACGTTTTTTTGTTTATACGCCTGTCTAAGAATACTAGACCATCCTTTCACAGCTCTTCGAACATCAAACCATTTAAAATTCATCTTGTCTCTTTAGCCAAATGATTAAATATGCTTATTTTGCAATAAAAAGCAATGACCTTTGGAAAGTCGTTGATTCTTTCACACATTAGCTGCCAAGCAGCTGGTCAACAGATAGATGCTCAATAGTCCCAAAGACTCCAATTTTAGAAGCTTTTTTCAATTATGAGCCTGGGCTTAGGAATTCAACGTATTTGGAAAGGATCCCAATAATGGAACAGATGAACTCTTTTTTTCTCCTACTTAGCTACAGCCAAAATCTAAAATTATAAAAATGATTATCATCCAAACCTTAACAAACTATGATGCTGAAAATCACAACAAAACAAACAACTGCACTCCTTCCGAATTTTCAGATTTCTCATTCTTTAATATTTGTGTACATTCCTCTCAAATTAAAGCTTACACTATATTCATGAGCCTAATGGCATTACATTGCAGTCTTACACATGAATTCTGTAATCCTTTTTAAGGACATATACTCTCTTAGGCCGGTGTCTGTATATTATGTAAAGTTTTCCACTTTTACTCTCAGAAGAGGCCTGTCTTAACTTCTTCATTGTTACCAAGGTGATAGAACATTTACACTCACTGTAAGTATGGACATGTTTATTTATTTTCCATTTGTCATTTCTGTTCTATATTTCTTTTTTCCTCTTTTCCTGCCTCTTTTGGGACATTAAAATTTTCATGATTATGTTTTATCTCCACTATCTGCTTGTTACCTTTTATTCTTTATGTTTTAGTGACTGCAATCGAGTTTGTCATTTTCCTTTTTCACTTACCACAGGCTACGCTGGAAGACAATGCCACGGGGCACATTGAAAGAGCCACACGACATGGAATTTCCATCGCCACCTGTTGTCTTTCCTCTGATTGATGTCACACACTCCCATTCTGTCTATATTATAAATACATTTTTATCATTTTAGCTTTAAACAATATATTGCCTTTTGAAGAGTTAAAAAATGAGAATAACTATCTTTTATGTTTATTTGCATAGCCACTATTTCTGACACTTTCCATTCCTGTATGTGTAGAGCCAAATCTCCTAGTATCTGTTCTTTCTAACCTCCTTTAATATTTCTTATAATGTAGAACTACCAACCATAATATTTCTTAAAATTTCTTTTGCCTGAAAAAGTCTCTGAGAGATCATGTCTTTGGGCTATAGAATCCTAGACAGCTTTATTTTTCTTCCAGCACATCAAAAGTGTCATTCTATTATTTTTTTTGCTTGCTAACTTTCTGACAAGAAGTCTACTGTTTTTCTTATTCTTGTGATCTGTCATATAAACTATATGTTTATTTTGGATCTCACTGCCTTCGAAATTATTCTTCTTGATTAGTGGTTATCAGCAATTTCCTTTTCATGTACCTTTTTTGTCTCTTTCCCATTTGTTTTTAACATGACTTTCCCATGGATACCTTGGGTTTTGTTTGTTTGTTTTCTTTTTTACTTTCTTGCTCTGTTGTTTCTTCTGTTTGGGTTGGTTGAACTTCATGGATTTCTGGACTTAACAATTTTCATCAAGTTAGGAAAATTTTTCAACCATTTTTTTCTTTAAATATGTTTCCTTGCCTTCTATCTGCTGGATGTCCCCGTTGGTATATATGTGTGTGTGTGTGTGTGTCACATATATATTTTTCCCCACATCATTGATGTTTTGATTTTTTTGTGTGCTCCACTTTGTATAGTTTTTATTGCTAAATACCATCCAGTGTGATATCAGTCACAACGAGTCAGATTTTTATTTCAGATATTATAGTTTTTATCTAGATGTGCCATTTGGGCCTTTTTTATGTATTCCACTTCTCAGCATGTCCATGTTTTTTTCTTTCTCCTTGTACTTACGAAAATAATTATAACAGCTTTTTAAGATCATCATCTGTCATGTCCATTATCTTTGTCATTTTGGTCTGTTTTGTCTGTTTTTTCCCCTGTTTCTTTGACCACCTAATAATTTCTTACTGGATGCTGAACCTTTTGGATACTGAATTTTGTTTATTCATTGAGATAGTCACAGAGATATTGTTCCAAACTAAGTTACTTGAAAACAGTTTGATCCTTTTGAACTTAGCTTTCAAGGCGTGGTGGTGTGGGTAAAGCACACTATGGTTAATGTAGAACTATTACTCCAACCTTTCTGAAAATTATCCCTGATGGCTATGTATGAGGAGGTCTTTACACCTTGTGGGTGGGAACATATTGTCCCACACACTGTGAGTTCAATTGCTAGGTCATGCTCTCCAGGCCCATCTCCCAGCCTTGAGGAATTTCCTTTCACATATATGCAGTTGTCAGTGTCCAGGGACAGACTTTAGGCAGGATTGAAACTCTGTCTCCTAAGCTCTTGGAGGCTGCTGGCCTCCTGTCCATGTCCTATGGATGATAAGCATAAGCTCTGGCACTTACAGAACTTTCCATCTTTGCTTTTCTTCTCTCAGGTTTTCCTATTTCCCAATATATAAAAATGGTTGTTTTATGTATTTTATCTGGATTTAATGTAGGGAATATCAGGTTTCTAGAATCCAGTATGCTCAGAATTAAAGTTTTAGCTTACTTATTATGTTTATAATTCATTGTAATTCTATTCTTCCTGTCTTTTAAAGTTTTAAATTACCTATGATTTTATTTTCAGAATTTATCATTTTTCATAATGCAGTACTCTTTTTCTTAGTGTTAGAGTGATTTTTGTTTAGTGTAACTTTTTGAATTCTTGGGTAGCTAAGTTTCCTTGTTACTACTGACTTTCTCTCATCTTAGCTTATTTCCTTGCAATTTGGAATATGTCCTGGGTTAAGAATCATCTGTCTAAGCCAGATTTGTTTTTACCTCACTCAGGAGTCCTAGGGTCTGAGAGAGAACTCTGAACCATCTGAGTCCCATATTTTTTTATCCAAGTCTGTTTTCTTTGATTATTAAGCTTGATGCTTCTATTTTAAGTCTTCGGTAATTATTGATTGTGTGTATCAGAATCATTTTCTGGGCTATTTCTATGTGATTTACTCATTTACTATAGCCCTCCTCCCATGATCTGCAGGTTGGGGTGGGATGTGACAGGTGGGACCTAGACCTAGAACAAGTCTTCTGAGTGTGGGGTGTCTGTGTTTGTGCTTACCACTCCCAGTCCAAAATTTCTTACTTTCAGAAATTTCTCAGAGCTCTTAACTGTACTCTGAGGACAGCACTGATTATTATCCAGAATGGGGTTTATGTGTTGGTACACAAACAGATATATAAAAATCATTATATAACAATATACAAACATTATATAAACATGTATGCATATGTGTTTCTGGGTGTACATCTATAAATACACAAATATAATGTACATAAATATATAAAAAACATGATATCTGATAAGTTTGTGAACTCATATATGTAAATATATAAATATAAATATGTGAGATCTGATAGTTAAGTCTGTGAACCCATCCTAGAAAAAGTGCTGCATGCCTCCTTGCTGAATCACCCTATGGTCACCTCCAAAGTACTCCTCTTGGGAAGCTGTGCACCGATACCAGTGCCTATTCCACTCTTCTAAGCAATTTTGGAACTCTTTTTCTGGAATGACCATCGTAGCAGGCATCATATTACCCTTGATGTACTAAATGTCATCACAACGTTTTCCTTTAAATATTACCTTCATTTGGGGGTACAGAAAAAATTAATGGGGGCCAGATCAGGTGAGTAGGGAGGGTGTTCCAATACAGTTATTTGTGTACTGGCTAAAAACTCCCTCGCAGACAGTGCCGTGAGAACTGGTGCACTGTTGTGATGCAAGAGCCACACCTTTCTCATGCCAAGGTTTTCAGTTAAGATTTTCCTGCTTCTCTGTTGATATTTTCTTGGTCTGCTGTGCATCTCACAGTCAGCTGATGATTCTGATGCATAATTCAATGAATTTTTGCAACATTTTTTATCAGTTCTGTTCATTACTAGCCTCTCTTCAGATCAGTGATGCTTTCTCTACCCTAGGAAAAATGTTTGATCCATTTGTACACTAATGTCTTCTTCATGGAATTATCCCCACAAACTTATACCACCATGTCCCTAATTTCACTTCCACTCTTGCCACGTTTTAGAAGAAATTTAATGTTTGTTCATTTTTCTAATTCAAGCTGTGATATTCTCACAATGGCACACAAAAACAAGCAACAAGGACAATAAATGCCACGCAAGACACTACCACACATTGACACAAAAACAGCTGTGAGACACAGATAATCCAAGGTTATGAAACCTTACTAAACTGTTTGTACAGTGCCGCCAACATGAGCATGCAGTACTAAGTTTGTCAACCTAACTGTAAGACTTTTCTCTGTGTGTGTGTGTATAATTCATGATTCATAGCCATGTTGGAAAAGAAAGGTTTTGGCCTGTGCTTGGTCCTAGATCCTGGTGCAGTTTCCCAACAATAATTTTCTTTCAAAAACTATCTAAATTATTCTGGTGACTTGGGCAGTCAGACTTTCTGGAGAGGAGGATGGCAGATGCCATTGAAAGATTTTCATTGCTTATATTTCCCAAGAGAAGTGAGGCATTCCAGGCCCTGCAGGGCACATGGAAAACACCGGGCTTTGGTCAGCAGGCAGAAGCAGAAGCAGAAGCTGGTCTCGAGAAAAGCCAAGGCCAGGGCCTTTGTGGGGTTTCTGCAGGAAAGGCAGGCAGAGCAGAACAAATGCTTTAGGACTGGCTAGTGTGACGCTTTCTCTGTTCTGTCAGGTTTTGAGCTACAGGAAGGACTTTGTTGCTTGATAGCAGGGTTAATTTAGGGCAGGGACAATATTGATTTGGTGTACAACAGTTAGAGAAAGAAGTGGCTGGGACTATAGCCACCTGAAGATGGGCTGGTTGGCATATGAAAGACATTCCCCAGCTGAGCCCTTTGCTCTCTCTAAGAATTGGCTAGCCCTGGGAAGGGAAGCCTTCTTGAAGCCAGCAAGGTCTTAAGATGTAATAGTATCATATAATACGGACAATAAAAAATACAATTAAGACAAGAAGAAGTAGAAATGTGTGTTTTAGCTTTTGAGGCATAATCTAGCAATTAAAATATATTAGAGAAGATGGAAAACAGTTGTAAGTTTAGATCATTATAATCATTACCATCTAAACTACTAAAGTAATTTTATTTCTCTACTATTACTTACATTGTAAATAAAACAGTCTATATTATACTTCCCAAAAGAAAATTTTTAATATAGTATGAACAGTTTGAATTTTGTGCTATGATACATTGGATAAAGATAAGATACATTAGATAAAAATATCTTTGACTTAATATTAATGCCAGAGAAAAGTCAAGTGAAAATATAACATGATTATACACGGGTCATTACAAAAGTGTTGAAATGAACAAAAATCAAGAAACATAAAATCTGTATGGAGGGAAACAAATGAAACCCTCTCAGGAGCTGAATTGAGCAAATTGAACTTGCACAGGAGAATCAGAAAGGACACTGTTAACTGTGTTTCTTAGAAGTAAAATAATGGACCACAGCACAGTCTGTGTCAAAACTTTCATAGTGACCTACATACTGATGAGCTTTCCAAAGGGAGAGACCTAGAAATGAGCAAGACAAGAAGGAACTATTAGAAACACATGTATTTCGTGTAATAGAACTTTGATGTTCATATAACAAGGAGTCAAAAAAAAAAAAAAAAGAAGAAGAAAAGAAAAAAGAAAAAGAAAAAGAAAGCCAGCATATACTTACTAGGGGGAAGTAAAAGAAGAAGGAGGGAAATTACACCTCTCTGTTAATACTCCAATAGCTTCTGGAATAAATTATTATCATTTCCAAGTTTGAGATCTGTTCATTTATCAGCATTAGTCCAACTTTAAACCACTAAGGAAAAAAAATTAAAACTTCGTATGATAGAATCTACAAATGCATATGTGTACATGAGGAATTCCAGTACCTCAGAAAGCAAGGCAATAATGCCTATGAGAGAAAAAGAAAAACAAAAATTGCAAAGGAATTATTAATACTAGAGATTTTTCCCTAATCAACTAAACTTGGATAAACAGAATTGCTAAAAATGGTACTAAAAGTTGCAGGGAATGGTAATGTGGTCATGAGAGGCAGTTGATTCCCACTGAGATTTCCAGCATGGTTACTGGAAACATTTAAATTCTGCAACTACTAATAGTTTTATAATTTCCTGATTAGGTCATTCCAATATCTAAAATAGTTCTTTTAAGCCAAACCTTCCTGTCATTTCTCCTTCATTGACATAACTCTTAAGCCTTTTACATAACTGTTTGTGGTTAAGATCTCTAATTTCTAAGTTATAACTTTATATCATACTAAACAACATAAGTGCATACTCAGGTGGTTCTTTTGGCTACTGGAATTGCAACAAAAATGCTATCCCCAAATTTTATCATTTATACCAAGGATCATAAACTCAAATGACCAAAGAGGATCAATAGAAAACATGAAAGTATGATTAGGACAGTAGGTGCTGAACGATTTGTGTCTGTACCAAATGTTACATTCACTTTGCTGTGCCTTACGACCAACCAAAACCATCAAGGGCACTTACTGACGGCTCACATCCTCTGCTTTATGCACCACCACCATGGAAGCTACGAGGATGTTCATAGCAAAGAGCAGTCCTCCATTTCTGAGAAGCATACAGTCTTGAATGGGTCAGTAATGAGGTTTTTTTCTTCATTTTATTTTATTTTTTTCTGAGGCAGAGTCTTACTCTTTTGCCCCTTTTTGCCCTGTATAGAGTGCAGTGATATCCTAGCTCACAGCAACATCAAACTTTTTTGCTCAAGATCCTCTTGTCTCAGTCTCCCATGTAGATGGGAGTACAGGCACCTGCCACAACACTTGGCTAATTTTTCTTTTCTTTCTTTTTTTTTTTTTAGTTAGTAGAAACCAGGTCTCACTCTTGTTCAGGCTGATCTCTAACTCCTGAACTCAGGAGATCCACTCACCTCAGCCTCCCAGAGTGCTAGGATTACAACCACGAGCCACCACACTTAGCTAGTAATGAGATTTCTAATGCAGGGTGTTGCATTCAAAAGGTCAACTGTTACACAAAGTAACGGTGGAGAAATAGGTTAGAATATTCACATATTTTTATTTGCATTGCTTCTGTATCATATTTGATAAGAACCTTTAATTAGCCTTTTCAAACCTCTGCAGTACATTGAGTAGTCTTGTCCTTTGAATAGATAAGTCTTAAAACAAGAACAATGCAAGTACTATCATGTATAATCCTCTACATTAAGAGAATTTATGACTGCAGTTAGTGGATGTAAAAACATTACTGCAGTGGGAAAGTGATCCTAACCTGCAATTTTTTGTTGTTGTTGGGAATTCATTGAGGGTACAAAGAACCAGGTCACCCTGATTACATTTGTTAAAGACCCTCTTATAATTGTATCCCACCCCCCAAAAATGTGTCCCAACCCCCTACGCTCTTCCCTCCCTCTGCTCTCCCCTTCCCACCGCCCACCATATACTAGGTCATGAATTGTCCTCATATTAGGATTGAGTACATAGGATTCTTGCTTCTCAATTCCTGTGATGCTTTACTAAGAAGAATGTGTTCCACTTCCATCCAAGTTAATACAAAAGATGGAAAGTCTCCATCTTTTTTAATGGCTGAATAGTATTCCATGGTATACATATACCACAGCTTGTTAATCCATTCCTGGATTGGTGGACATTTAGGCTGTTTCCACATTTTGGCGATTGTAAATTCAGCTGCGATAAACACTCTAGTGCAAATGTCCTATGATAAAAGGATTTTTTCCCCCTCTGGGTAGATGCCCAGTAATGGGATTGCAGGATCAAATGGGAGGTCTAATTTGAGTTCTTTGAGGATTCTACATACTTCCTTCCAAAAAGGTTGTATTATTTTGCCATCCCACCAGCAGTGTAAAAGTGTTCCCTTCTCTCTACATCCATGCCAGCATCTGACATTTAAGATTTTGTGATGTTGGTCATTCTCACTGGGATTAGATGGTATCTCAGGCTGGTTTTGATTTGCATTTCTCTAATAATTAGGGACAATGAACAGTTTTTCATGTTTGTTAGCCATTTGTCTGTCTTCTTTAGAGAAGGTTCTATTCATCTCTCTTGCCCAGTGTTCTAAGGGATTGTTGGCTCTTTTTATATTGATTAATTTCAGTTCTCTGTAGATCCTAATATCAAGCTTTTGTCTGATTCAAAATATGCGAATATCCTTTCCCATTGTTGGCTTTGGTTGTTGTCTCCTTAGCTGTATGCTATTCAGTTAATTAAGTCCCATTTGTTTATTTATTTATTTATTTTGCAGTTTATTTTACAGGTTCAAACCCGCTACCTCTGGTATATGGGGCCGGCGCATTACTCCTTTGAGCCACAGGTGCCGCCCCTCATTTGTTTATTTTTGTTGTTGTTGCAATTGCCATGGAAGTCTTGAAGTGTTTTCCCCACACTTTCTTCAAGGATTTTTATTGTTTTGTGTCTTAGAGTTAGGTCTTTTATCCATCTTGAATCAATTTTTTTGAGTGTAGAAAGGTGTGGGTCCAGTTTCAATCTTTTATATGTGGATATCCAGTTCTCTCAACACCATTTATTGAATAGGGATTCTTTTCCCCAATGTATGTTCCTGTTTGATTTGTCAAAGATTAGGTGGCTTATGTAAAAGACTGAAATTGGATGCTCACCTTTCTCCACTCACAAAAATTGATTCAAGATGGATAAAGGACTTAAATTTAAGGCATGAGATGATAAAAATCTTCAAAGAAAGAATTAGAAAAACACTGGAAGATATTGGCCTGGGGAAAGACTTTATGAGGAAGACTGCCATGGCAATAGAAACAACTGCAACAATAAACAAATGGGACTTAATTAAACTGAAAAGCTTCTGTACAGCCAAGGAGACAACAACCAAAGCAAATCGATAACCTACCCAATGGGAAAGAATATTTGCATATTTTGAATCAGACAAAAGTTTAATAACCAGGATCTATACAGAACTTCAATTAATCTACAAGAAAAAAACCAACAATCCCATACATCAATGGGGAAGAGAGATGAATAGAATCTTCTCTAAAGATGACAGA
>CAUYRH010067672.1:0-34947 GCA_963574655.1 Perodicticus potto
ATGTTGATTACATTTGTTAGGTAAAGTCCCTCTTATAATTGTGTCCTGCCCCCAAAAGGTGTGTTACACACTATGATTCCCCACTCCCCTCCTTCCTTCCCTCTCTCTGCTCTCCCCTTACTCCACCCCCAACATGTACCAGGTAATTAATTGTCTTCATAGCAGAATTGAGAACAAAAAATTCTTGCTTCTCCAGTCTTGTGAACTAAGAATATTGTGTTCCACTTCCATCCAGGTTAATACAAAAGATGTAAAGTCCCCGTCTTTTTAATGGCTGAATAGTATTTCATGGTATACATTATTTCTACATAGAAAAAGATAGCATTTATGTTATCAACCCCCTGAAGGGGCTAATACAAAGGGAGAATGGTATCAGCAAAATTGTTTGGGTATTGTAGCTTGCTTTAATTTTTTTCTGAACACCTGTACTTTTTGTATAGTTTTTAAAGTTGTCTTCTAGTAAAAGCCATGGAAAAGGCAATAAGTTAGCAAGGGCCCATCTTCTAAAGATAAGCTTGAGGAAGACAGTGATTGTTGACTGGATAAACAATTAAATGTAAACAAATGACAAATGATCTATTTTTGCTTGTCCTGAAAGGTAATTACAATTCTGAGTTTCTATGAATCTGTGGGCTACATGTACATGCTGCAATAAGTGAGAATTACATGTAACTTGAGATTTTTGGTTTGAAGTCCTGTTATGATTTCCCATTAAACAGAAGACTTAAAGGGAAGGGAATAAGAGTATCAAGTCGTGTGTCATCTCCACATCAGTTACAGTTGTGTGAGCCAGGAGGAATAAATTATTTTGTTGAAATTTGGCAAAAGAGAGAAATTACTGTCCACATATAATATCTTGGGGAAGATGTTCTTCTCGAAAGCAAAGGTCTTCTTGTTTTCAGAATTGACTATTGCTTTTAAAGAAATAAGTTTATAAGTACAGCAGAAAGCTTTTAAACATATGAGATTTTGTCTTTAGGAGTCTAAATGACCAATTAACAATATGAAAATATGTGCCCTGTTTCTATTGATTAGCAGGTTTATCCAAAATGTTTTCACTTATCCCTCCTGGATTACACAAGTATTAACTGATGCGGATATGGAGTATCACTAATATACTCTCATTCCCTTTCCTTTAAATCTTTTATTTAATAAGGAGGGAGTTAAAAATACTAGGGAAAATTGTTGATAAATATTAATCATGCTTCCACAGATGTTAGGTTGCAAATAAGTTTTGTTATTCCCCATAACATAATTTTTAAAATTTGCATGCTGGAATCAGTATAAAATTTTTTAAACACAAGTACTTAAATGCCTTTGGATTATGTTTTTTAAATACACATTCATTGACCTCTCACTATATCCCAGGTATGAGATTTTGAGTAGTAACCATGACATATCCCACCTTTGATGATCTCCATCATTCTGTGAAGGGACATAAGCAAAAACTAAATAATGAAATACACATTATTAGCAAAATATATTATTATTGAAATTGTGTTATTATTTATTATAAATTAAATAAACCCAAATACATCCAATAAGTGCTAACTTGAAAATTAAATGAGAGTGTTATGATAAAGGATGGCTTTTGTGGCTTTTTTAGATGGGGTTGAATAGAAGACTCCCTGCAAAAGTGATCCAGGTAAAAGAGGCAGCTAGAGGTACCACAAGAAAAGTGTGGAAACAGAGGCCAAGCCCACTCCAGTTTAAATCATTCTGTGTCATCCTTAAATTTTGAGATCTTGAGCAGTTTATCCTTGGAGCCTTGTTGGTGGAACTTTACAGGTTTTTGACAAGAGAAATGAGATAACATATGTTGAGTATCCATAGTAATATCTGGGAAAATTTAATTTCCCTGGCAACTTATAAGGCTTTATGAATTCATTCCTTTGAATATTTAGTCAAATAAACAAGTCCTTGAGTATTTTATCACTCCCGTACCCCTTTCTTTAAATTCTTTTGGTGATTCTATCTCACAGTTGAGGGAGAAAAGGAAGGTATTTCCCAGAGAGGTGAAAGAGGTAGCACTGGCCCTGAATCTTCTGAAGACCAAGTCCAAGGTAGGAGCTTGGTTAGATGCACACTTTATTGATTTTTCTCATCTCTTCAGAAATCATCAACAATGGGTGATGGGGATTAATAATGGTGCTGTTTCTCCCAGGGAATGCTGGATTAAGATGAGTACATTCAAGGAAGTTAGACATGTTCCCTGGAGGGATTGTGCTTATTGGGCTCAGCCCATCAGATCCAATATGTTGATAAATTCAGTGAGATGGACATGGGACTTCATGATGCACACACAGCACAGCATTCAGGCTCAAGTTGAAGAGGCAGTTTCTTTATCCATTCTTCAGCTGATGGGCACCTTGTTTAGTTCTGTATGTTTGCAATTGTAGATTGTGCTGTAATAAACATACAAGTGCAGGTGTCTTTTTAATAAAATGATTTCTTTTCCTTTGGGTATTTCCCCAGTAGTGGAATTATGGATTGAATAGTAGGTTTGCATTTAGTTCTTTGAGAAATCTGAATACTGTTTTCCATAGGTGTTTAGATTTTGTAAGTTACATTTCCACCAACAGTGCATAACTGGTCTCTTTTCACTGCATTGGCACTAGCATCGGTTTTTTTTTTTTTAATTTTTCAATAATGACCATTCTGTCAAGGGTGAGGTAGTATCTCACTGTGGTTCTAATTTAGATTTCCATGAGTATTATTGTTCAGTATTTTTTCATTTGCTTCTTGTCCATTTATTTCTCTTCTTTTGAAAAATATCTGTTCATGACTTTTGTCCACTTTTTAATGGGGTGATTTTTTTTTTTTTTTTTGCTTACTGACTTGTTTGAGTTCCTTACAGATTCTGGATATTAGTCCTTTGTCAGATATTTGGCTTGTGAATATTTTCTCCCATTCCAAAGGTTATCTATGTACTCTGTTGATATTTTTCACATCAACTTTTAAAGGTAATTTTCAATGGTATACATATATCAGCTTGCTTAATTCCCCTGCCACATTTAACTCATAGTCAATTAAGCATTTATTTAAAATACTGAATAATTTACAACCTTTTTGCAATTATATTATGACAACTATGATTCCTTTCATGTTCACTAATGCTTTTATTTTTTATTTACCATTAAACATTATAAAACAGTAAGGGTAAAATGTCATAAAATATTCATATATTTGTTCATAAAATATTTCTGCACAAGGACAAAGCTATAGTCCAACTATTGGTTAGCAACAGGCTAACCAATAGGCATGGTGGCCCAAATGTGTACTCTTTAAGAAATATACTTCAAAAAGTCACATTTGGGTTACAAAATATGTCTTTAGTGGTGAAGGGTTTTTTGAATCATGATTTGGATGTGAAAATTAATAAAGGTACAGCTGAGAGAGTCTTAGAAAATACTTATTAAGGAGAAAAGTTTAGAAATTTTTATAAAGATCCCAAAATTTAACTAGGTTGAGAGAGATATGACTTAGCAATAGGAATTTGGAAAACAATAGTTAGAATTCTCAGCAAACTGAACAACATGAAGTGGGGGCTAGAAAAGCTAATGCCTGCTTAGGCTCCGTGACAGGAGCAATGTGTCTAGAGTCAGAACATAGAAAGTGATAGCACGATAGCACTGTCTTACTCTGAGGGCTGCCCTGCTATTCAGTGTTCTGTCCTGGGCTCCTCATGGTAGGAGCCTCTAAACTTATTAAACATCATATTAAGTTTAAGAGGATAGAGAAGTTTTGATTTTTTCAAAAGTTGCACAGATGTTTTGTTTGGTGCAGAAAATAGTTAAGAGTGACATTGACTCTTACTTACGATCCGTCTTCAGCAATTGGAATGACTGTGACATGAAGAAGGAATGAAATTTGTACTGGAGGTCACTATCAAGGAAAGGTTTCCTAGACCACAGGTGGAAGCTTAGGGAGACAGAGCCCCATGGACCTCATTAGGAATGACAGGTCCTGGGGCAGAAAGGTGTGTTTTATGGCCATGTGGTGTGGAGCTAAGAACGTGTTATAGGGAATCAGGTAGATCGGGAGCTGACTCCAAAGCCTTCCCCTTATGACAAATCTCTCCAATCTTTCTGATTCTGATGCCAAATGGCTACTGGATCTACTTTGATACCTATCATCTTCTGCAGGTAAACCCTTATTTTTAAAGCCAACATTAACGTATAACTGAAATTGAGATGATCTATATTGCAATATCTCTTATTTTCTTAACACAGAAAATCTTTTTTTTTTTTAGCAATAAAGTATTTTTTAATGAAGGTATGAAATTTTTTAAGACATAATGCTATTGTTGCACACTTAATAAACCACAGTACAGTGTAAATATAAGTTTTTTTTTTTATTATGAGAGAGGGAACACAGAAAATCTTTTAACCACTGTATAAACTAAATCACAACCAAAGCCAATATGGCTGGCATATCAAAATGATTTATCAGGCATCATGAGTATCATAGATGTTATACTTCTATGTTTGTTGTTTTAATTAATTATTATCTCACCTTTCAATTATTTTATAAACTATGTTAAAATAATCTTAGAATATAAAACTTTTTTGAACCTTAACACACCAAATTCCCTTCTTTAGTAAGTTTTAGTAATTTGTCATTTTCCATTTGTCTAAATTAAAATTAGATCAAAATTCCATTTCAGGTCAATAGTAACTTTGCTGTTAGTCTAGAAAAGGTAAGGAGATTTATTATCTGAGCATTGCACATGCTCTCTGATAAAGAATGACTCTATTTTATGTCTTGGCAAGAAGAAAACTCTAGGAAAGATGTAAATCTTGTATCTTTCTATGTGGATGTCAAAAGTTATCTGTCCAAAGAACAAATGGCTTAATTAATGAACAATTGCTCCTGGCAAAGTAATCATTTAAATAGTGCTTTTTCATTTAAAATGGATCAAACTATAGTTGTTAGTGAAATAAAAAGATTTGTGCATTCCAGGGCTGTTTGAGTTCTTATCATAACATTCAAGTTTCTCTCTTTCCAGAATATTCTGCCTCTATTAATATCTTCAAGATTTCCAGTTTTAGAATGTTTACAGTGAAGTTTGAAAGGGCCTTTTGAAATCTTGCCAGCACCCCCACTTTAAAGATGATAAGCCAGAAGTACCAGGTGATCAGGTGCAGAGCCCAGTGTCATGACATGTCAGATCTGGGAAGAGAAGCCACATCTATAACTTTCAACCTAATTTTACCATATCAGCATATAGTTTGGTTAAAATATAATTTCAAAAGGAAAAATTATAACTCTCAGGAAAATGTAAAATGGATATGTGCAAAAAATTTCCCTTAATTCCTTAGCTAATAAAGGATATGAGTAAGATGTAATGATTAGGTTCAGAGACTACTTGAGAAATTAGGTGTATATTAGCAACTTAAAAAAACAAATATTAAGATAAGATTGCTAAGTTAAAAAACAATGGTAAATACTGGGATTGTTTGTTCCACCAGACAAAGATTATTTGCATTTCTTTTTTTTTTTTTTTGTAGAGACAGAGTCTCACTTTATCACCCTCGGTAGAGTGCCATGGCATCACACAGCTCACAGCAACCTCCAGTTCCTGGGCTTAGGCAATTCTCTTGCCTCAGCCTCCTGAGTAGCTGGGACTACAGGTGCCCACCACAACACTCGGCTATTTTGTTGTTGTTGTTGTTGCATTTCGGCGGGGTCAGGCTTGAACCCTCCACCCTCGGTTTATGGGGCCAGCGCCCTACTCACTGAGCCACAGGCACTGCCCAATTATGTGCATTTCTACAAGCAAAACTGTACAAGTTAAAAAAACACCTTCACTTAATAGGAAAAACTAAGATGAACTAAATACCTTTTCTTAGAAAATCCCCTCAGTGGCCTTTGTCCCCATATGTTGTTGAAAGTACTTTATGCTCAGGAAATTGCCTTATTTTGCTTTATTTCCATGGTTTGGAAATTGGCTGATCAGGGGTCAACCAATTAGTCCATCATCTGTTTTGTAAATAAAGTCTCATCAGAGCCCAGGTTTGATCTAATTATTTTCAGAGGTGCATCACGAACATTAATTAGCCACATGATTTTCCTTGACTTTACTCTGCCAATCTAGGGCCTTACATAGGTGAGCAACCACTAATGTCACAAAAGTCACTTCCATCTGGAATTTTTCATAAGGAATTTTGGATCAGACTTTTAGTCTCTCTCGCTCTTCTAATCTAAGGCTAGGAAACTAACCCCCAAACTTTCCCTGTATGAAATTTCACCTACAGTACCTGTAAATTTAGTTGAACTATTCTAGAGGTCCCTCAAATTTGCTTAGGTCCTTAGCCTACCAGAATTAACTTCTTTTTTTGTCCCTGTGCTGGGGAGTCTGGAAGCAGGTCCTAGACCAGCTGTTTCCTCAGGGAGACTTTGCAGGCAGTAGCTTCACATATGTTCCTTAATGATGAGCTTCCCCTTGATTAAATAAGAATCCTTCTCAAATATGGCGCTCTAAGCATAGACTTGGTCACTGCATTGATTTTTGCATTTATATCCTTGTAAAAACAAGGACAGATTCTTATTTATCCTATGCAAATAGCCTATTACCATGAAAAATAAGGAGACTCTAAGCATTTTTGCTTCTAAATTCTGAGTGGGTCCGGGTGACCTAGATACCACTTAGGACATTTATGTTTACAAAAACACAGCCTACTAAGAAAAGGGTTAAAGATGGCTTAAGAGGAAAGGAAAAGTATCTCCTTATCTATTTACTAAAAATATAAATTAAAACAATGCCAACTATATTCTAGACAAATAACTATAATTAAATTTTCCTCACGAGCTCATTTAGTCCTGGTGATTAACCTTTGTTCCTCCGGATCTAAGGTGAGCAGTCCACTTTCATGCCGTATGTCTGCTAGAATTGCAAGAGTCTAGGGAGCCATGACATGTTCTGCTGGTAGAGTCGCAAAGTTGACTAAGCCTGTCCCTAAGAGCCTGTTCTTTGAAGAGTACTCGGTACTGTCTGTTCCATGAGACTCTGGAACTATCCTTGTTTGTTGAAGATCTCCATTCTAGTGTAGAGCTCATAGCAAAGACTTCAGGCAAGAGGCAGACATCTATTCAATGATGAAATCAATTGGCTGTGGTTAATGTATTACAATAACCAATCCTATCGGAATAGAGGAGAGAAAAATTCTCTACTATGTTCTCATTGATTTGGCCAATGTTTTCCTTAAGGGTAAGAACATATTATGGAAGGCAATGAAGAATCTCCAAGGCCTTCTCTAAAAGCATGTAATTTCTAAAATATTTATATTAATATTTTACCTACACAAACTTAGCCTCAGGAATGCTGAAAATTTCTTCTGATTTTATAATTCCTCCTATATAGCTGTCAGAGGAGTAGTATATTGAACAAATTAATAAATATAAGGCCACCAAACCTAATTATTTCCAGCATCTTTCTTTTTATAAGGTCAAAGAATAAATCCTTTTATTTTGTCAGGTGGTTTCTGGCAAATCTCAACAGTCATTACGTGAGTGGAGTACCACAGGGGATGACCTCTAAAACTGCTAAGATATAATTTTCAAATTATAAACTCTTAGGTAAATATGCAATGTAATGTGTAAATGATTTTGCATAACATATTAATTAAAAAGGAAATGAAATGTTATGATCGGTTCAGAAAATGGGAGAAATTACTATGTATATATAAACAAGATTTGTTAGGATAAAATTGTTGAGTCATATAAAAAAAACTGACCAATACCTACCAGGCCATAAATCTTTGGGGTTATTTGTTCTACTTGGCAAAAATTATTTGGATGTTTAATGGACAAAGTTCTATGCATTAATAAATAATTTTACTAAGACTGGCACAGTTACTTAATAACCAGAAATGAGACAAAGTATATTCCTCTACATGTGTGCTGTTCTATAAGGTAGCACTAACTATACTAGCTATGTATGTGTGACTATTTCAATGTAAATGTAAGTCACTTAAAAGTAAATGTATTTAAAATTTACCTCCTCAGTCGCACTCTTTTCTTTTCATGAGCTTAGCAGTTGCACCAGCTGAGCAGCCACCAGTGAGCATCATAGAAACTTCTTTAGGACAGTGTGGTGCATACCCACACAACCCTTTAGTGACAATGGTCCTGATGTGATACTAAAGAACTATAATGCTCACCTTTTTGTCTCATTTACAAGTTTCAAATAATTGTTTTGATAGTCTTAATTGTAGAAGGATTTACAATCATTGACAAGTAGATAGTAAATGACTGCAATGTGAAAAGTCTTCACATAGACCATGATCTTGATCATAACAAATTGGATAATTTTATGAGTAAACCAAATTATACATAATATATTTTGGTAATATTACACTTTAAAAAAGAGTCAATTATTCTAAAATCATTTTTTTTTTTTGCAGTTTTTGGCCGAGTTTGAACCCGCCACCCCTGGTATATGGGGCCAGCGCCCTACTCCTTGAGCCACAGGCACTGCACTAAAACCATTTCTTTAAATATAACACTCCCAAATATATTATGTATTATTTGGGATACTCAAGGTGATTCAATTTACCCTCACTAAAGGGATATTGTGAACAGTCTGTCAAAACAGAGTAGGATCAAAACAGGGAAATGGGGTGGCACCTTGGCTCAGTGGCGCCGGCCCCATACACCAAGGGTGGCAGGTTCAAATCTGGCCCTGGCCAAAGTGCAACAAAAAATAGCAGGGGCTTGTGGCGGGTGCCTATAGTCCCAGCTACTCAGGAGGCTGAGGCAAGAAAATTGCCTAAGCCCAGGAGTTGGAGGTTGCTGTGAGCTGTGATGCCACGACACTCTACTGAGGGTGACAAAGTGAGACTCTGTCTCTAAAAACAAAACAAAACAAAACAAAACCAGGGGATGTTCCCTTATTGCCCCCTGCTAGAAATATTTACTTCCATATTTGACATTTTTTTCTAGAATGTGATCACATGACACTGTGGGAGGTAAAGTGATTGCGGTATCTAAGGGCATTTGTTCTGCCTTTTGCTTTCCTTACATTTTTATTTTTCTATGCTCAATTACGATGAAATGGAATTACACATATTGCCGCAGAAGTAACTTCTGTGTTCAATGGAATCCAGGTTTTATAGTCAATAGTCAATAGAGCAGTGAGGAAACGCAGCCTCTAATGGGATGTTATTAAAATTGAGAGTTAATTTTATGATAGAGAACTACTTTATCCTGAATTTCTCATGAGCAAAATGTAAGCATTATTTTCCTGATTGCTGTAAATTTCATCATTTAGTAAACAAATAGCTATTAACAACTATCAAAAGCCTATTGCATAAAGAAGACAGACACAGGATCTACTCACCTGGAGGATATAGACTGATAGAGAAGACAAAACATAAACAAATAACTAATCACAAACGTTGAAAATTTTATAAAGAAATACTACGTGAGCGTATGAAGGGAATGTCTTATCTATGGAGGAAAGAGCTGCGAGTATGTGTATGTGAGGGACAAGGTTGAGAAAGTCATCTCCAAGAAAGTGACATTTCCTTTAGGATCTGGAGGAAAAGTCGGGATTTTCTAGGTTAAGAGGAAGTGTGGAGGGCAGGAAACCTCAGGGAGGCAGTTAGTGTGAGCATTTGAGTTTTCAGTTGGGTGGGACACCACTGGAGAATTGTTTGTTACGACAATGTATCAAAAAATAAGCTTTGTTTAGCCAAAGGGAAGGTACACTCACTCATAGAAGCTTCATCATCGGGAACCGAGAGCTTTAAGGACTGGAAAGAATTATTTTTTAAATGTTATTACTTCCCTTGTTGGCATGTTATTATTTCCTTTTCTAGCAAAAAGAAAAAGAGCAGAATGGCACAGGTTACATTCTTATATCAAAGTGCAATCGAGGAAATACATCAGTAGACATCGTCCTAGTGACCAGCTCTCATTCAAAATGGCCCAGAATGTTTCCAACTGTCGAAGAAAAAAAGCTGCCCAGATGGTCACTGGGACTTTGCACTAAGGTTACCTTCTAATCATATGATTCACTAGTTCACTGCTGACATTCTGGCTGTCTTATGCTTTCTTTTCTATAAATAAGGGTCAAGACTTGAGCGGGCTTATTAACTTTAGGCTGCTTTTGCCTCAGTCACCACACAGAGAAGGAAGGCTATTTCCTTGCCTGGGGTAATAACCTAAATTTTATTGCCAAATTGACTCAACCTCTATTTATAGTATCAATTATAGACCATCTCATTGATATATCTAAATGTCATTAAACACGATTGCAGAATTTTATATTAGTTAATGAGATTGATAAAAATTTTATTTTTGAAGCCTATCTGGCACATTATCTTAGCATCATTTTTCTCCCTTTCCAAACACTGTAATGATGTATTTATCCCCCTGTTAGAAATATTTACTGCAATATTTGACATTTTTTTCTAGAATGTGATCACATAAAAATCTCTATATTTCCAGAACTTACCATATTGCCTGGCAAAAGAGGCTAAAGGCATGTTTATTGAGAGATTAAACAAGGAAGTAAATGAGCAATCCTAGATTAATAAACATATCAGGAGAAAGAAAAAGTCTTTAAATTACTTGACTGATTCATTCAAGTAAATGAATTTTTTATTTTAAAGTGATGTGACATCTAAATTATTCAACTAAATAATATTGAAGAGATAATAGTTTTTAAAGATGAGATTATCAATATAATCATTAACAATATGTTCAACTTTTATTGAACACCTACTGTGGTCAAATTAGCCACAAAAATGATATCATACATACTTCTTGCTTTTTGGAAATTTGAGGCAGGCTGGGCACGGTGGCTCATGACTATAATCCTAGTACTCTGGGAGGCTGAACTGAGTGGATGGCTTAAGCTCAGGAGTTCAAGACTAGCCTGAGCAAGAGCGAGACCCCTTCTCTAAAAATAGCCCGGTGTTGTTGCAGGTGCCTGGAGTCCCAGGTATTCCGGAGGCTGAGGCAAAAGGATCGCTTGAGTCTAAAAGTTTGAGGTTGCTGTGAGCTATGACGTCACAGTGCTCTACCAAAGGTAACAAAATGAGATTCTGTATCAAAAAAAAAAAACCCAACCAACCAATCAAAGAAACAAACAAAAAATAAAAAAGAAAAGAAAAGAAAGACATTTGAAACAAAGTTTAAAAATGAAAATGTGTGCTTAAAAATGTAATGGCCAAGGTAGAAAATGGGTGTGAAATGCCAAATGAGTACAATAAACAGTGAGAAAGGCCAGAGTTTAAAAGGTAAAGAACAAACTTCTTATAAATCACATAAAAGGAAAGAGCTCACACACTGTGGCAGGCTCCTTTGTTCTCGATGACTAACCACTGACTCACAACTTTGTCCTTCCACATGGATTTCCCAGGAGTTATTTCTCAGCTGACTTTTTTTGAAGACATTACCTGTCTTTTCCACATAAGAAGCACTGGAAAGAAGAGGAGAAAATTAATATTTGTTGATCACCTATCATATCCTGGGCATTACGATCAGATTTTTTTGTAACATAACTCCCTTTTAAATTTCTTTTCAGGACATAAATACATTCATCACGTTTTAATTTAATCTGCCTCTTTTGCTGATCAGGGGACAGAACTTACCTGGATATTTTTCGTAACACTGTCATTGCAGTATTCTTTGCATAAAACAAAGTTCACCTATTTTAAGTGTACAATTCTTGAAAAATGTATGTCTCTGCGTAGCCATGGGCACGTTTCAGATACAGAATGTTATTTTTACCCTCCAAATTTCCCTGATGCATCTTTGCAGTCAGTGCTATCCTTAGGCTGCCTCTGATATGGCATTTGTCACCATAATTGATTTGCCTTTGGGGAACTATGTATAAATGGGATAATGTACTACCTGCCGTTTAGCATATGGCAACTTTCATTTAGTGTTTTGTTTGTGAGATTCGCACATGTCTTTGCAGGTATAAGTCAAATTTTGTTTCTTTTATTTTAATTTCTCAGTAGTATTCTACCACATAGATATGCCATCATTTGTTTACCCATTCTCCCTCCTGTTGCTGTGTGCATACTTTTCATTTCCTTGGCTGCTATGAATAAAGTTTTCCTGACTCTTCATTTTCCAATCTTTGTGTAGGTGGATTTTAATTTTTCTTGGTGAATATCTGAGAGTGGAATGGCTGAACTGAACAGGAAAGGTATATATTAAGCTTTGCAAGAAGCTGCCAAATTATTTTCCAAAACGATTGATGCCTTTTTCTTCCCCCAGTACAAAGGTACGATAGCTCCAATATCTCCAAATCCTCACCAGCACTTGATATTATTAATGCTTTTAAGTTTAGACCTTCTAGTGGGGGTGTAGTAGTATTTCGTTGTGCTTTTAATTTGCCTTTCGTTGCTAGATGAATGCTGTTGAACATTTTTATGTGGGATTACTAAGCACTCATATATCTTTTGAGAAATGTCTGTTCCAATCGTTTGTCCCTGTACACGTGTAAGAGTTTGCTGCACATTCCGGATACAAATCCTTTGTAAGATATATACATTGCAAATATGTTCTCTTCTTCTGTGGCTTGTCATCTATTTTCATAACAATTTAATTTTGATATAGTTCCATTTGCCTGTTTTTGTCTTGTATGGTTTGTGCATGGGTGGTGACAGGGCCACAAGACTAGAAGAATGATACATCTCTTGATCATTCTATTATTACAGTTTAGTTACTTGATTGACTCTGCCTAAGGCAGTGATATTAGAGATCTTCCTACCCAGTGATTGTATCTTATACTTTTTATTAACTAACCCCCTGGATAATAAAACAGTGTTCATACATTGTCCTTTTAACACCTTAGCTGTCTAAATAGAAAGGTTATAAAGCCTAGAGTTTAGGAAGGAAATGATAAGACTTTTTTTTTTTCCCATTGTTAGAGTGGATAAATATTTTAGCAGTCACGCCATTTTTCTAACGTGCATTTCCAGAGCCCATTTTTATCCTACGCTGCAGTGTAGACTACTTCATCAGGATGCTAGAACCAGAAAGGAAATGAGGACCTTCTCTCCAATGTTTCATTTACAGGATGAAAGGTCCCACCTTGACCGTACAGCATCTCTAGTTTATGTGTCGCTGTTCTCAGGTAGAGTCTTGCCTTGGGTACAGCTAAAGTGGTCCCGTGAGCAGAATGAGAGCTTTCGACTCAGGCAGAGCTGCGTGCTGGCCTAGGAATTTTTTTGCCAAGTCACTTAAATGGTCTGAACCAAAGTTTTCCTTATCTCTAAAATGTCGAGCTTGGGATATATGGAGAATATAGCAGGCCCTCATTAAATGGTAGCTGTTCTTTGTTTTTTTTTTTTGTTTGTTTGTTTATTGATTGGTGATGCAAAGAAAGAAATAGCAAGAGAGAGAGTTCATTGCTGGTGCGCTTTGATTTACGGGAGAAAAAGGAGCTGAGAAATTGAGAGAAAAAGATGACAAGATTAAAATTTAATCTTTAGTTTCAATAAATCCTACCTCGGTTTCGCTCATGATAATAATTTAGTTGTGGTCTCCTTTTGGAAGTCATGGAAAGTGAATAATGTCCCTGACATGTAAACTCTAAGAGCCAAATAGTATGTCAAGGGAGAAGAAGCCATATTCTGCGAAATAATTTTGAGGAGGTTTATTCTGACCCACATTTGAGGACCATGATCTGGAACCGCACCCAAGAAGCCTCGAATAAGTAGACTATGGTGAGGTTCCACTTTGATTTTATGCATTTCAGGAGGCAGGAATTACAGGTCAAGTCATAAACCAATAGGTGGAAGTCATCCACTGGTTTGGCTCAGAAAGGTGGGACATCCCACAGTAGAGGTCCATAGGTGGTAGATGGGTTTAAAGTTTCTTCAGTTGACAAGGGCTGAAAGAATTATCTCTAATCAGTAAAAAGGAAGCCTTAAGTTAAGATAAGGGTCTGTTAATCAGAGACAAACTAACACATACCCAGACCCAAGTGGTTGTTGTGTTTATTGGGGACCTGCACGTGTGTCTTGCATAGCCTTAGTCCCGTTAATGAGTCACAAAGGACATCTCCAAGGAGGGAGAGGGACATGGTGAGACAGGTTTGATCTTTCTTATGGTTAGCAACTCAGTTTTAGGGGATCCCCTTGGCCAAGCAGGGTCTAGTCAGTCAGTGGCTTGGGGGACAGAGGGCTTAAGATTTTATTTGCGTTCACAGGTGTCACAATCACTTTCAAAGGTAAGACAAACACAGCAATGATGAAAGGAGATCATATCTCCTTAGGAGCCCCTTTTAATTTTAATTTGACAGGTTAACTTCATTGTATCCCTGGAGGAAGGTATAACTGGAAGGATACAAAACCTACACCAAAGACCACCTCTGTTCCTCTGCCCACCCACTGAGTCCCCCAGACCCGCACCCCTACTTAAAGCGAAACAGGGGTATAATAATTATATCTGTATAATTATAAGAAAAGGTTTACTCAATGTTTCTTTATGCCAGTGCAGTCAAAGAGGAACATGTTTTCTGTCCTTTCTTGTTACACAGTTAGTAGTTACGCACCCTGCTATGGGTCTAGATTTTAAGGACTATGTGGCCTTGCCTAGCTGCTACACGTCCTCCCTCCCTGGAATGTGCTGCTGAAGCAGAAACACCATAAGCTCTTTTTAAAACAAAATTGACCCACCTCCCTGGCGTGAAGGCCTGCTTCTCCTCTAGCTTCGAGGCAGGTCATAGTAGGTAAGAATTCAAAGCTCCTGTAGTATTTGTAGGCGTATTTTAGAGTTAACTACTCGGAGAAACAAGTTCTAGGGATTCTGCCATCCTTTCTTCTGACAAAATCAGTCTTGAGGGGTTCGTTTGAGCCTGAAGGCTGGTGCTGCAAGTGAAAGTATATTTCAGCATAAAAGTTAAAAGCTTTTCATGGAAAAAGTGAATGTTTTCGAATGCACAGCTTGAAAGGGAAAAGGAATAGAAGGCAGTCTTGTTTTTTCTGATTAGGACAAATGGCTGGGAGGAAATCCTTCTAAGGCAATTGTTTGCAAAGGTGGCTTACTTGTAACCCTGGAGGGAAGCTGGAAACCTCTTGGAACTGCTGTCTCCCAGGAAAATAATATGTGAAGCCTTCCTGCAGTCATAACTGTGGGCGGAGGACAGTGTCAACATCATTATCAGATAGTTTATTTGGGAGCTAAAACATTTGGATGCACCTTCATCTTTCCAAGTTTATGAGCATCCTAGCCTGTTTTTCAAAAACCTGAAAGAACATGTATATATAATTATTTAAAATGTGTCAGACTGGAAGGCGGGCAGAAGCTGGGATCAGTGATACAAATATTAAAAAGTATAAGGTCACTGAAATCATTCATAATTTATGTACTAAGAACCCATTTGTTATTTCTCCAATAGATTGACTTTCATTTCTTTGTTTTATTTCTGCTCATAATAAAGTTTATTTGAATTTTGTTAGTACAAAGCAAGCAATTATAAGAGACAGCTGAGTGATAGGTGTAAGGCAGTCTGGCTTCCACATTTTCTGTGTTTCTAGATTGTGAGAGAAAACACACCAGATCCCTAGAGTCAAACCACAAGGAGGAGGCTGCCAACTTGAACATCAAGACCAAAGGCTTTCACTTGCTTAAAACCCTGCTTTTCTCTGTGGATGTTGGCCACACTCCAGGACACTGAAGATGAAACTCGTCTGTCCCCTCACAAGTGTACGGGACATCCTTGTGAATTTTGCATCCACGTCAACTCATACCATGGGGACAGCTTTTGACAGGGTGATCACAATTTGTACTACTTTGGGAAGCCTATAGGCAGAGCAGATGATCCTCAAAACTGTGTCTTCCAACTTGAGATTTTCAACAACCCAGACAGAAACAGAAAATCCATTTCCTTCCTGGTGCTGTACTACATAATCTCAAGCACTGCTAGAGACCCACACACTGTCCATGCCTGTTAGTGTCTGTCTGACCCCTAAATCCACACTACTACACAGCACAACGTTCAGATTTGGGCTTTTAGCTTTTATATCTTGAAGTTTCCAACATTGTTTGACACTTTATCCACATAACTACAATGTAAACTCTTTTCATGGAGATACTCTATTCAGCAGAAATTGATTGGGTCCCTACTATGTACCAGATCCTCTTTTAGTGGCCAGTGATAGACTCTGTGTTATCCTGGACCTCTGAACAATACACTGGAAATACACAAATGCCTCTACCATATGTTAGGTGTGATAATTAAAGAAGAGCAAGAGTTGAGAGAATAAGGACTGATTTCCATTGACTGGCGAAGGAGGGAAGTTCTGTCCACCTGTTCCTTATTCAGAGGCCTGAGGTTAGCCAAGGAATGGGCTACCCAGCCAGAAAATGAACTACCTAGATCAGGCGTCCTCAAACTTTTTAAACAGGGTCCAATTCACTGTCCCTCAGACCGTTGGAGGGCCGGACTATAGTTTTAAAAAAAAAAACTATGAACAAATTCTTATGGACACTGCACATATCTTATTTTGAAGTAAAAAACAAAACAGGTACACATGTAATTCACACCAAAGCATGTGGCCCGCGGGCCGTAGTTTGAGGACCCTTGACCTAGATAATGAATTTGTTTATGTGTAGTAAAGAGCATATGAGGCAGAGGGAATGGGGAATGGGGAATGCCCAGGCCTTGCATAAAGGAGTGTGTTTGCCATGTGCAAGGAAGAGCAAGAAAGTAAATGTGGCTGTAATAGAGAGAGAGTGAGCAGAGTACTAGGAGGTGAGGTCAGATGCACAATACGCAGCCAGAGTGGACAGAGTGAATAATCTTGCAGATCTTTGATCCAACTATGGCCTACATGCCCTGTGAGATGGGAAGGCGTTGGAGGAAGTGGGGCGAGTGAGGGGCATGAGCTGCTATGTGTTAACAGATAGCTCTTTAGAAAATTGGTTATCAGGAAGCCCTGAGCATGGAGACCACTTTCAAGGATGTCACCTTAGTCCAGACAAGGTATGATAGTGGCTAAAATCTGTCCCTATAGGAGTGGTTCTGAAGAAGATTTGGGCCAAGCAGTCTGCCGGGATGTGTGTTCTTAACCATTGTATTGCATCTCTTAAAATAAAACAATGAAGGAACTATCAAAAAATAGATCGATTCCATTCATTTGGAGGTTTTTGAGTCACAGCTATGTATGTATCTTTTAAGTGGCTCATATTGGCCCCAGACGAAAAGATTAGCAGATACAGATCTTTAATATTTCTTCTAAAAAATACCTTTTCTACATCATTTCAGGACAAGGATTTTAGTTTAGTTTTTTTGTTGCTGAATTTCAAAATGTGATTAATAAATCTTCAAAGAGAAAATAAAATCCACCTTATTCCTTTAAGATTTGGAGTATATTTGGTATTATTGGCTTGTGGCACTGACAAGATAGTGACTGTGTCATCAACAGTGACCTAGACGTAGCAGCTCGTTTCTTTGAAAGGAAGATGTACAGAAGGTCAGGATTAATACCACCTGAGGAAGAAAACGACTTCAAAAAGAGTCCTTTCTACCACAAAGAAAAATGTTTGAGGTGGTGGAAATGATAATTACCCTGATTGAGTCATTGTACGAAACTTGCAATGTCTGGAGACCCCGGGTGTCCTCCACATGGAGGAGGAGGGTGTCCTTAAATTCCCTGCAGTAGGAACACTTAGGTGGGACCAACCTTGACTTCCAAATGGAACAGCACTTCCAAAGTGAAAAGTGGTGGCATCTACGTCGTAAGCCCCAAGAGTACCTGGGCGAAGCCCCTGTTGGCAGCTCATGTCTTTGCTGCTGTCAGTGTCACATGCTCCAGGAACACTGGCCCGTGGGCTGTGCTGCCACTGGGGACACTCCCATCTCTGGCCGCTTCTCTCGGGGACCTTCGCTCCCCGGACTCAGTAGCCTTCTGGTGGTTACTGACTCCAGAGAGGCCACTAGCCGCTCGCAGGGCTGTCTCAACCTGCTGACCACTCTCGGTTCTGCGTCGCTCAGATTCTCCTCTGCCTCGTGGGCATCACCGTCCCCTGAAATAACGAGGGAGCTCACTGGGGTGGGGGCGGACGCCGGCGGGAAACTGCGCGTGCCTGGCTCCAGCTCACAGGACCGCGGCCGAGAGTGACGCTGATGTCCCCTTCCCCAGGGATGAACAGCAGGAAAGGAAGAGCCGGCTAAGGCCGAAAGGCTGTGACCAGGGCGGACTCTCGGGGTGAATGGACTGCCCGGCTCCTGGGTCCGGGCTTCTCAGCCTCACACCGCAGACCAGCCTGGCACGCAGGTGCCCTGAGCCTGTCCGGCAGCTCCCCGCGGAAGCCCGGAGCGCTGGCCGCTGCGACGACTGGTCTGCGCTGTCGCTGCTCGGTGTGACCACTGGGCAGGAGCAACCCTGAACGGCCTTAAGCTGTTCTTCCACACCAGTCGCATACCAGTGTGGGGGAGGTGGTGGTCAGGGACCACCTTGTCACTGATACACCCCCCACCCCGCATTGGCTCAAGACTGTTTTAAGCATGACGGAAATAAGATTGATGGAAAACAAACATCAGTTTCTAAAATAAGATAATAACAAAAGCCAAGGTGGTTCACACTCGTGATCCTAGCACTCCGAGAGGCCAAGGCAAGAGGATCCTTTGAGCTCAGGAGTTCAAGACCAGCCTGAGCAAGAGCGACACCCCATCTCTAATAAAAATAAATAAAATTAGCTGGGTGTTGTTACCAGAAGAACAGGGTCCAGCTGCCTGTCCCTCTCAGCTGAATGAAGAGATGGGAATTAGGTCCAAAAAGATTTATTATCAGAAAGAAGGCCAGTGATTCTGGAAAATAGTGAGAGTAGCCTCTCCAAGACTGTACTGCCTTTCCATTTCAAAAACATAAGACCAAAGCAAAAACCATATTAAGCCTTATCTTAAACAATAGTCAACATAACTCTTGACCTGTTACAACATTTCCAATTCAGAAGTTATCTCCTAAATCAATTGCCCTAAACTACTCAAGATGTATGTTTTTAGGTTGAGGGTAAATTTGAAAACTGACAAGAATGGAAGACATGAGGTGAAGGTTACACAGGACCTAAACCTACCAGACCACGTGTGTCATTGTGTCCCTAGCCTAACTCCATCTTTATTCTCCCTACACGCACTTTCAGTAGGCACCGGTAGTCCCAACTACTCTGGAGGCTGAGGCAGGAGGATTGCCTGAACCCAGAAGTTTGAGGTGATCTAGGCTGGTACCACTGAGTGAGAGTCTGTCTTTAAAGAAAGAGAGAGAGAGAAAAATTATTTTTTAAAAAGCTTTTTAAAGAGTCATCAGAAGCGTTCATGCAGTCACAATTTATAAATATTTACTGGGAAAGGCAGTAGGTTGGCCACCATGCTGGCTAAGATAGAAACAAAGATAGATAGTGTGGTCTGATCAATGAACTAGCACCTAATTTACAGATAGATGGAAGAATGATGAAAGCCACAGATTTGCAGGATATTATGGAGCATAGAGAAGGGGGACTTTGTAAGTAGGCAAGAAAAAGTGTCACAAAATGTTGATGCATTAGATGAGGTTTGCAGGAGATTGCAGAGATTGCAGGTGGATTGAGAAGTCCATGGACAAGTTTTGGTCTTTGTCTGAGAAAAGTAAAAATAATAGGGATAAAGAAAGAGTCCCCAACTAAAGAAAACTCAAAGATTATACCAGTTTATCAGATACCAAGAATACCCATTGATTAGTTCCCACATATGAGATAAGGATTCCTAATTGCCAATTGGATGAGGTAAAGACCAGGAGGTTGACTTCAGTTTCTAGATGGGCAAGAATATTATTAGATACAGTGGCTAATAGGAGAGTTCAAGGTGAGGCCCGAGCCCTCAGTGCTGTTAATGATTTTTAAAGACCTGTTTTAAAGTATTTCTAAGTGGGTCACACTTTATTCCATGAAAATGGTTCTGAAATTTTGCAAGGATTTTAAAAAACAAATTTGGCTTTATTTTATATGGATTAAGGAACCTGTAGGTGTAAGAATCTTATAATTAATACTTTTTTATGTAGTTAATTTTCTTTTTCGTTTTTGGAGGCATTCAAACTTGCAATTAAGGTAGAGGGTCTGGGATAAATCAGGTTTGAGTGCAAATTCTAGCTCTGTTACCTATCTGCCATCCTTCTTTAATTAGCCTTTGTTTTGTCATCTGAAAAATTGAGAGAATAATACCTTCTACAATTAGTATATGTAAAGCAATTAGCAAAATGGCTGGCAGATGTTAAGTATTTAATGCAGAAGAGTTACTATTATACACAATCATCGTTTCACATATTGTATGCTTGCATTTCCGTAACAGTTTTGCTTCAAGTAACGTGCTAAATTTTGTAACGTAAGCCAACCTTTCTCTAAGACTCCTGGCCTGGAGGACCTGATGAGAATTTGTTTCCTCATAGCAAAGAGGAACAGCACAGAGATTTATTGTTTACCTGTGTATAAAATAAAATCAGTTTTGTCTTGAAATGCCCACTTCTCAGATCTCCATGTATCTGGTAAACATGCATCTTCTTCAGTCTTTTTGAATGTTCCACCATGCCTGGCTATTTTTTACATCTGGCTTGATTATTCCCCAGTCTACCCTCTATTTATCAGCACCTGCTCCCACAATCTCAAATCCTCTGTAACCTCGAGCTACTGTTGAATTGCCTCTAATATTGTTTATGAAAAGAGACTTTTGCTCTCCTGTCCTGGTGATCAAAATTTGCCAGCCTAGTATCTCTCCCTACATATGACCTTATAAAGGAGCCCTAATTAACACAATGGTGAGGTTAATATACTGTGTATGGCCTACTGTCAAGTTAGATGGATAAACTAGCAAAGATCTTATAATACACTTTGGTTTAGACTTAAATATAGTCTTTTTAAAATAAAAATCTGGGCAAGACCAATGTCATTTTGCCATGGATCTGAATTGTAAATTGAGAATGATAAGCAGTGATGACCGCAGTGGATGATTCAGTCTGAAGAACGTGAGAAGGATTTTAAGCAAAATTAGAATAATAGGTCTTGGCATTTCAGTGTGTGTGTGTGTGCAAGTGCATGTGTATGAGTTCATTTAAATTCTTTTCGCTTCCAACACCTTGCCCACCAAATAATGATGATATTCCAAAATGTGCATGGGTTTCAGAGCCAGTGTTAGTAGATTGTGAAATTATAATTTCTAGCTGGGGAATTTTATATGCTCTTTATTAAGATTCTATTATATTTAAAATCAAGGTGTTGGCTTGGTGCCTGTAGCTCAAGTAGCTAAGGTGCCAGCCACATACAACAGAGCTGGTGGGTTCTAATCCAGCCTGGGCCCGCCAAACAACAATGACAACTACAACCAAAAAATGGCTGGGTGTGGCGGGCTCCTGTAGTCCCAGCTACTTGGGAGGCTGAGGCAAGAGCTTCGCTTAAGCCCAGGAGTTGGAGGTTGCTGTGAGCTATGATGCCACAGCACTCTATCCAGGGTGACAGCTTGAGGCTCTGTCTCAAAAAATAAAATAAAATAAAATAAAATAAAATAAAATAAAATAAAATAAAATAAAATAAAATAAAATAAAATAATGATGTGTTATATCCACAAAATCATCTGAGTTCTCATAAGGATTAACATATTTTCTATGGGGATCACATCATCAAAATATAATCTGTGAAGCATAGATCTTTGGAGTGCTCTGTGGAAGAGTGAAAATGATTGTTGTGGGAATTTAATGAGTCAGAGTCTCCCAGAACCTCACAGCAGTTCTCACTTCTGTGAATTAACACACTTTGGGATTCATCATGACGTATGTCACAAGTAATTCCTTACTAATAATATACAGAATGAATTTCTAGATGAATTCTCTGAATTTAGATGGATTTAAGTCTCTCTCTCTCTGAAAAATAATGTAGTCCTTTGAAAATAAATGGGCAGAGATTACAGATAGGAGGTCTAACAAGTTCTTAAATTCATCCTAGAAATAGTGCTACATATATCATTGGTGAAAATCACTATAGTCACCTTCCAGGTACTGTCCTTGGGAAGCTATGCACTGATACCAGCACCTAGCCCATCTTTCAGAGCAATTTGGGAGCTCTTTTTTCTGGAGTGGCCATCAGAGCTATTGTCATGTTACCCTTGATGTCCCGAATGTCATCAAAAAATCTTTCTTTCAATGCTTGCTTTATCTTCATATAAAGAAAAAAGTCATTAGGAGCCAGATCAGGTGAGTAGGGAGAGTGTTCTAATACAATTATGCATTTACTGGCTAAGAGCTCCCTCACAGACAGTGCCATGTGAGCTGGAGCATTGTTGTGATGCAAGAACCATGAGTTGTTGGCAAAAAGTTCAGGTTGTTTTGTCTAACTTTTCAGCACTTCCAAATAGTAAACTTGGTTAACTATTTGTCCAGTTGATATACATTCATAATGAACAATTCCTCTGATATCAAAAAAAGTTAGCAATATCATTTTGACTCTTGATTTGGACTGATGAAACTTCTTTGGTTGTGAAGAACTGGCTGACTTCCATTATACATTTTGATGCTTTCTTTTAGGGTCAGATCGGTACACATATGTTCCACCACCAGTCACAACAGGGCCCAAAACACTGTCTTGCCTCTCCAAAAGTTCTTAGCAAACTTTGACTCTCTTTTGCTTTTGTCCATCAGTGAGCTCTTTGGGGACCATTTTTGCATACACATCGTTCTTATTCCAACATTTTCAGTTATGATTTTCCTAACCATTTCTGTATTGATGTTTACTTAGTATGCTATGCTACTCACAGTCAGCTACTGATTTTGATGCATAATACGGTGAATTTTTGCAATATTTCCATCAATTCTGGCCACCTTGTTTTCTCTCATTGCTGGACGCCCTAACCTCTCTTCATTAGTGTCGCATTCTCTCCTCTTAGAAAAATGTTTAATTCATTTGTACCCTGCTGTTTCCTTCACGGTAGTATCCCCATAAACTTGGATTAACATGTCCCTAATTTCACTTCCACTCTTGCCAAGTGTAACAAGAAATTTAATGTTTGTTCATTGCTTTAATTCAAGTGCCAACATTCTTGTTATGGCAAACAAAAACACCCAACAACAATAACGCCACCCAGCAAAACACTGGCACACGTTGACATGCAAACAACTGTACAACATTGATATACAAAGGTTATGAAATTTTACTGAGCAAGTTCAAGAACTTAATTGTCAGACCTCATATTTTGTGTATGGCTGTAAACACTTGGCCTCAGACAATAGTGCAACTGTATGTTTCTTGGGAAGACTGGTCAAATTCGTATTCCTGGGCCCTACCTCTGGGGAATTTGAGATTGTAACTGGCTTGAGGCATAAATGTGGGTGTTTCATAAGCAACCCAGGTGATTTTGATAGGTGGGTTGGGATCACATTTTTACAGACAGTGGTATAAGGACCAAAGGCAAGGTTCTCATCTGCTCTCTAAAGGTTCACTGAAAATAAACTGATAAAAGGCAGATTAATAGGACAAAAAAGCATACAAAATCTATTTTTACATGCATATGGATGTAGAACCCATCCACAAAGCAGGAAGGAGAGCCGAGTAGTTGAGGCTTAAATACTCTCTTCATAGGTGAAAGGCACATGGACCCAGGACATAGACATTATTTTGTAAATGATTTTCTTTGGAGGAGAAATGGAACAAGTTATGGGAAGGTAAGGGGGGGCGGTGAGCTGCATGGAAACAAAGTTTGTCTTATATGCAGATCAAGTCCCCAGGTACTCTCTGGACACTACCCTCGGAAAAACAGATGAAAAGTCAGTCTGGGGTGTGATGGGGACTCTAGCGTCTTCTCTCCTCTGTGGCTGATCTTCCTTGGTTATTTGACGAGATCTCTAGGGAGGAGATTTTAAGAGGGTTGCATTTCAATCAGAAAGAAGCTTTCTTTGTCAGATAAGGAAATCCCAGAGAAATCCCATCTCCTAGGTGCTTCAGGAAAGAAGATGATAAAGACAGGGAGCAGGGGAAGGTGAGAGAGTTCTTTGTTCTGAGGCCTTTCAATTTTTCTAAGCACCCAGCATGCCAAAGTACCATATTTTGGGGAAATGTTTTCTGAGCCCCAGTAGCAGTTTGACCTCACTGAAGGCCACCAGTCTTGAACAGATTTTAGGACTTCCTTTCAGCCTGGAGGCCTTGTTCTAGCTCCTAGTCCCTAAGGCTGATGGAAATTTGTCCTCAGCCCAAGGAGTTTTGGCTCACAAATCTTAACTCCTGATGACAGGTGCAGACACCTGCCAGTTCCTAACACGAATCACCCTTCTACCCAACTATACTATCAGAAAGCATAAGAGCTTCTCAAGATTATATTGCACTTCCACCTACAAAGAAAACTGAAAAACAATTGTTTTCATTTCTAAACAGAACATGTCATAAATACATAACATTACACACTTTACTTGAATTGTTGCTTATGTCTAGAGTTTACAAATTGCACGAAATGGTTATATAGGAATTGGATCTTCCTTCCTTCTACTTTTTCTCCTTTCTTTTAGTTATCACTAATAGACCACCTACTCATGATAAGTCAATAAACACTCCAAAATAAAGATAAGTAAGATCTAACCTTTTGGAGTTAATGACTGAGTTCAAGATACAAACAAAGGATGTGATAAATACAATGGGAGATAGTAAGTATTGTGGAAGTGGTACATACTGAGTACCTCGGAGGAATTTCATTCACAATTCAATGTTTCATTGAGTGACCCCTTGTCTAGTTGCTAAGGATGTAGAGTCGATCATGGAATTCAGAAACTTACATTATAGAAGAGGACGATTAATTATAATGGTATGTTGGAGTATTTAATATAGGGGTCGAGAATTGCCACTGTATTAAAGAATATATATCAGAATATATGATATTCTGAAAGGAAGGCAGAACCTGAGAGTCAATGGAAAAAAGATGCAATTTTCTGGAAGAGGATCTCCATCATGAGACTTAGGAGATGGGCAGAAGGCCACAGGCACAGGTAGCAAAGCAGGTTGGAGGGAGGCGGCAAACACAACACGATTTCTAAAGAATTTAATTCAGACAGAAACTATGAAGAGTTGGGAGTGGAAAGGAAGGCAGATGCCAGCACGCAGAGGGGCCCATGGCCACCTAGAGGGATAAATAGGACTTTACTCTGTCCTAGGAAGCCACTGAAAATTCAGAGGGTAATCAGTCAGGTTAAAAGTCAAATCCTGTAACAGTGGATGCAAGTATACTTTGTTAAAACCCACAGGCCACAAACAACGGGAGTGAACCTTACTGTAAACCATAGATTTGGGCTACAATGATGCATCAGTGCAGATTCATTGAATTAACAAATGCACCACTCATGCGAATGAAAGGAACATATGGGAATCTCTATAACTTGGGCTCAGTTTTGTTGTGCACCCAAGACTGCTCTAAAAATATTAAGTCTACCTAAAAGTTAAAAAAGAAGAGAAAAGAATTGAATGTCAGTAACAACTGCAGGCTCAGCTGCATTTCTAAGTGTTTGGCCCTGCGCAGGTTATTTTAATTCCTCCAGTGTCCATTTCTTCATCTTTATATAAGTTTGTAGGGAGAGTTAAATCAGGTAACATATCTAAAATACTGACCCCATTGCCGAACAGATTGTAAGCCACCAGGAAAATGGTCATTTTTTTCTTACAAATGGCAGCTGCAGTAGGGAAGCCAGCTGATGGGTAACCCATGAGGCATGGCAGCTCTACACTTGATCGATAATTTATTTTATTATTCATTTATCTTCTCTTTCACTCATATCTTTTCCCTAAGATCAAAACCTGTCTGTCAGCTTCCACAGGTGCATTCAGTGTGATGAACAAGTGAAGAAATGTAAGATGCCAGTGAAAGTTAATTGTTTAGACATTTGTACGTGATTTATCTGAATGCATCATTGATTTCACTTATTCACACCCAGTAGCCTTCTTATTTTATAAAGTATTAGATTAATTCCCAGCCCATCAATCCCATGCATGATCTCACACTTGGTTTTTAGAGAAAATATTTACACCAGCAGATACAACTGTTTTTACGGATTCTCCACTTAGTGAGATCAAACCAAGGAAACGGTGCCCTGTTTACACAGTGACGACTGGACAGACAGTTCCTTTGGATGTGCACCTTTATTTTTAAAAAACTGCTTTTTAAACAGCATTAATAATGTGAATACAGCTTACTATTATTGCTATTATTCTTATGAATTATTGACTCTTCTGTAAAAGAAAAAGGTTGAATGTAATACATTTTCTGTACTGATCATATTGCTCTGTTGGAAATACAGTGGAGCCTCTGTAAGTTGACCACTGATGAACTATAACAAACTGGTCAACATATGAAGGTGGTCAACATAAGGAATCAGGTCTACCATACTGATATGTACATATGGTGCGTGCCTAGTCTATGGAAATTGGGTCAACTCAAGGAGATGGTCACTGTAGGGAGGTGGTCAACTATGGAGCTTCAAATGTATTTTAAAATAATTGCTTACTTGTATTTTAAAATCTCACTTAAAACTTTTACCTAAAGGAAACTTTTTAGATCCAGACAGAGTTTCTCCATGGCATCAGGCTGTAATTGGTTCATGAGAGAGTCTCTAGAATTCTTTCTTGATGAGACATTGTAATCCCTGCAAACACATTAAATGACAGGGGGGGCAGCTTCTCCTTCTAGGCATTTAGCATTCCACCCTTCTCAGAGCTTAGGTGAGACTAAATGCTATAAACCACCAGTATGGACCATGTCAGACACCATTTAATGACAGTTTTATTGTACAGACTCCTCATCTGACTCCAGAACTCCATGTTTATTAATAACCAACTTAAATTTCCCGAAGGAAAACTCCATAATAGCAAATGCTCCTCTTACAACAGAGCTAACAGAGTTCCATCAGCCAAATGAATCCATAAGAAAATAATCTGGATACCAGTAGGCAATGGTCAAATTAAAATATTGGAAAAGAGTAAGGTGAATACTGCCTGGGAAGCAAACACCAGTGCCACCACAATCTGTTCTCTGTCCATAGCCTATGTGGGCAAACAGTAACCAGGGAAGCCCTCAGCCCATTACTACCTACTACTCTGCTTTGATTGACCATTTCGAGAGGGACCTGGGTAGCATCATCTATCTGCAGTTTATTTGTGTCTCTATATAAAAGTGCAAACATCTATCACTGACTAATAAAGAATAATAACTGAGTACTGCTATCAATCTATTTCAGCTAGTTAATTCCATGAAACATCACCTCCACTCATCAAAATCACCTGAAAAGATCAAGGAATTGCCCCCAACCTTGCCTGTACTCGCCCACTGCTTCCCTAAGTAACAGAAGTGCAATGGGAAAGCACCATCTTACACTCCTCGGAATCATTGACACCACTTCTTTACTTGGTGTCACAATCTGCTCCTCTTTCTGCTGGTAGCACTTTCATTCTATTGCACATTGCATGTAACTAACTAGGTCTCCCAGATTATTTTAAGGGACTCCATATTGATACACTCATTCAGAACCCGGAATCCGGGCTCAGTTTTTCCAGACCCTAAAATACTACTTTTCTTGTGTGTGTCTTGCCTCTGCCTCCTCTAGCTCCGCCCCCCCAACCTGGAAACCTACCATACAGTTATTCAGAACCACTGATTCAATGTGGAGAGTGGGGGATACCCTGCTGTTCCCTCCAGAACTGGTGTTCAGAACTTGCTCTAAATCATTCTGGGCTGAATGTATTTATGAGCCTGGACTGGGTTGGCCACAGGCCCGACTTTGCTGTAAAGTTGTGTGGTTTACCTTAACACTTTACCAGATGTTTGTGTTGTTAAATAAACAAAGATGGACAGATGGATGAATGGATAAATGAAGGAGGAAGAATGAGGTGATAGAGGAATAAATTCCTAAGGTCAGTTGAGAAATTTCATTTGGCTTGAAAGATAATGCATTTCTGTCCATATCACAGTCTTAGTTTCTATCACAGTCTTCCTTATATTTAACTAAAGTTTCATACTTCAACTTAGTGCAAAAGGTTCTGGGTGATCTTCATTGAGACAGATCAACCAGATGGATCCCATTCAGCTCTTAAGAGGTGGGGTCCAGGTAGTATGGCTCCCGCAGTGGTCACTAGAGGGCAGGATAGAGCCAGGAACCAGTGGGGCAGAGCACCACTACACTCCAAGCAACTGGCTTGTGGAAAGCTGAAGCCCAGCAATCCTGGCTTCAGAGCAGGAGGCAAGATCTCAATTGGAAGATTTACAGAAATATCACTACATCAAGTATAAGCAGAGTAGGGAAGTGTGCAGGACACAAACATTAAAAGGACACCAGAGTCAGAACAGAACAGGGCCTCCTGGGAACCCAGCCATGCCCAAGCTAATATTGGAGAAAGGACCACAAAGTGGAGACCAAAAATTAAAACTTTTGAGGAGACAGGAGAAGAGCTTGCTCCGACAACACAGAGTGGGTTCTAACCACTGCTAGATGTGTGTTGGGTATCAGTGAAAAGACAGTTTTCTTCCAACTTGCAATCAGTCAGACTTTTTAAATATAAGCTTTTTCATCTTAATTGGAGAGACAGTGATAGTTCAATAGTCAAAAAGATGGCATGAAATTCAATCAACTCTTTTCCTGAAAAATTTGCTATCTAATTTTATTATCTACAGCTTCTTTTGGTATATACAGTGAATTGTTATATGTACCCACTAAACCTATATGTGAACAAATTTGCGTAAATTATAACAGGAACAATGTGGTTAACTCCAAGGAAGCGCTATTTGACAGAGACTAAAAAATGGTTACTTATTTTTCTTTGTAAACTCTTAAAAACAAGATAATTCTAGTTGAGATCATCCTAGTTTCAAAAGAAAGGTTTTATGAGACTCAAAGTTTATGAAATTTGGGAGAGCTTCTTTGACTTTTGATTTTAAAGTAATCAATTGTAAGTTAAAATATTAGGCATGGCAACAAATAATTGTGAAGTGACAACAATATCACAAGTAATTACAAATTCTTTTAAAAACTGACAAGCATACAAAAATCTCAAAATCTAGAAATATTTTTTATTAATGAATTGTCTGATGTGTCTATAATTCTTGCTTTTCTGTGGTTCTTTTGACTACAAGTTTTTCATATGATAAATATTTGTAAGATCTTTTTTTGTAGAAAGATAATTCAGTCGTTCTGTTAGCATATTTGATCAAATTCTGTACACATATGGCTGGCGCCTGTGGCTCAAGGAGTAGGGCACCGGCCCCATATACTGGGGGTGGTGGGTTCAAACCCAGCCCTGGCCAAAAACTGCAAAAAAAAAAAAAAACAGAAAAAAAAGAAATTCTATACACATATGTTCATACATGTATGTACAGGAAAGTCTTACTTATTGATTAAATGGAAAAGATTTTTGAATTTCATACTTTTTTATTGGTGGCATCACATACTTGTGTAGGATTTAAAACATATTTGGTTAAAACTTTATTAGACTTCTTATATATATGAGCTGTAAGTTTTAAAGACTTTTCAGGTTTTCTTGTGTAATGTCTAACAAAATTAAGCATTGTTTAATGTTTATCAGTTTAATGTTTATCAATGTCTGTGTTGTAATGACACATTTTGAATTTTGTATTATACTAGTTGTCATCTGTATTTTATGTGAAATCTGTAAGAAATTTAAATCTTTTTTCCGGTGTTCATAGATTCGCTCCTCTTCATTAATTAAATCACCTAATTACACAAGAGAACCCATTCATTACTTCTATTTAAAGGATATTTCCTTCTCTTACTAAATTATTGCTCTTGGCAGAGTCTGAAATGGTTTCGTGACAATTCTCTTCTTAATTCTAGATTGGTCTCACCTGTGATCCTTACTATTTTTTGTTTAATTTTCAGCTAAATTTTTATCTAAGTTTTCTCTTAGATCTTTAATAAATCCTGCTAACGAGAAAAAGAAAGCCACTTTTAATACATGCAAAATCAGAAGCTTGTTTAATTTCATACTTTCTAAATTGTAGTTAAAATGGCCTATTTTCAAGTTAATATTTCCCTGATCAAATGTCTAGAACATTGGTCACCACTCACATATGGCTCAAATGAGAGGAAGTAGAAGCTGACAGAGGAAAAGTCGGAATGAAAATCAATAGTAATCCTAACCAGTGGTGGTGAATATACCTTATTTTTGTAAATTTAACAAAAATACATGACCCTTTATTTACCCCATGCAGGAAAAGGCCCTGAAGCTTATGCTTCATTAGCTCTGTGGAAAATCTGCTCATGAATGACCCTTAACATATATAATATATTGTTTCTCTGCGTCTGAAAGCATGACCTGTGTCCCAATTATTTATAACATTATCTGCATAACACTAGTTAGTAAATAAATAATAATAATTTAGAGCTGAGAAAGAGGTGATCCTCTAAAGTTCTTTTGCAAGCAATTATGTCTGTATTCGTATTTGTAAATGTGTTGACATATGGAGTAGGAAACAGTAAGACACTTAACAAACAATGACAAAACAATCACACACACACACTTGCACGCAGGGTTGACCCAAGGGCCAGCTCGCTTCAGAAGATAATTGTGGAAATGACGGTGGGGTTTGCTGAGTGACACACCAGCCCATCTGAATTTGACTTCTATAAACACCAAATCCAGTATTTCCCTAACCTGTTAGACATGTCATAGGACACTTAGGAAGATGCACTCTAATTTGGACAATAATTCGGAAATACTGTACAATTTTTCTTTGGGTTGTATCCCTAGTAAATAGATATCTAGATTATACCTTAACCTGAGTAGATCCTCAATAAACATTTGATGATTTTAACTGAAGAGGTACTTTACTCAAGTGCTTACCAATTTTATCTTTTTATATGTTTTTAAGAAAGGTGTGGGCGGGGACGTCCCGTGTATTGTCCATCCCGGCCTCTAGTGATTCTCCTGCCTCGGCCTCCCAAAACACTGGGATAACAGGTGGGACCTGCTGTACCTAGCCCAATTTTATCTATTTTTGAATGCGGCCTCTGTCACTGGTTAGGCATCTGACCCTTGGAATCTGGATCTGCCCAAAGCTTGTAAATATAAACTTGACCCCTCTCCAAAGGCCCTGAAGAGTTTTGGCTTTGTTCTTTCTACACCTTCCAGCTGAATAACATTATTTTAAGTTGTGTAAGATCAATAGAAGTGGTTATTAATATCATATAGAACATAAAATACATCTGAGTCTAAAATTGATTCTTTTTTATTATGTTCAGTAAATCAAAAAGTGTGGGGTAGTTGAGTCAAATTATGGTACTTGCCAGAAATAAAGGGAGAGTTTGTGTTAGCAAAAATTGTTCTCTGATTAAATGAAAAGGTTCTGAATTTCTGCTTATAGCTCATTTGTTTGAATAATTTGGTTTTGTTGTTTTGTTTTGTTTCGTTTTTTGGGGGGTTTTGTGTTTGAATGATTTGTTCCAAAATAAATTCTAGTTTCCAAAAGCTCCAGCTATTATTTTAAATCATTGAATGTGCATGATTCTTCAAAAATGTCCATTATATATTTGATTTGTATCTTTCCCTGATTCATCAAGTAGCCTTCCTTGAATGTTCTCTCCAAGGCAGTCACTGGTATTACTAACTGAAATCTCCTCCCTACAATGAAGAAACAGTTCTTTGGAAAGAACAGCATGTTGTAAGAATCCAGATGCAAATCAAGAATTATACTTTTCTGTCACTAAACTTGTCATTCCTTTGGAACGACAAGAGAGAAATTCTTTCATGAAACCAGTTGTGATTCAGTAGGTTTGATATCTTTCCTTTCTCTGGAGAATGAAAGGGATTTTAGTTAGAATAAAATAATATTTCCTGAAGGATCTGATGAACGTTAGGTATAATATCAAGGTTGTGCTTTGTAACCTAGGTTTGTTTGTTTGGGTTTTTTTGCCTGTATTTTCCAGACAATTTCTTGCCTTCTATTAGATAATAACCAAGTGTTCTTAAATCCAATCTCTAGGTAGTGCTGTGGTGATTAAGATTGTTGACAATTCCCTGGTCATTTGATTTGGAAACTGTCTTTAGTGTAGTTTATATGCAGTAATGTCTCATTAGTTCCATTCAATGTACCAAATGCTTACAAGAGCTATTATGTGTAAGGCATTGTGTTTGTAACTGTGGATGATGTGAAGATAGACCAGATAAAGGTTTTTCCTTCAAGGAACTGACTATTAATGAAGTGAAACAGGCATCCAAATACACGTAGTACATTTCATAAGAGAAATACACAAATGTGCTCTACATAAAGTGTTGAGGGTACAGAAGATAGAAAAATGTGTCAGGCTTGGAGGGGTTAGGAAGACTTCATGAATGAAGGGTCATAGGAGAAGGGTCTTAAAGGTTAGGGTAACAGTAGACAGAGATGCTTCTCTTTAGCTTGTAAGTGACCCAAAATAGACAAACAAACAAACAAACAAACAAAGGACAAGGATGAAGCCAAATGAGATTGCCAGATACTGATTCCAGTGTTTGCTATGAATTCACTCTATGCCATTCTGGACAAACAACTTACTTCCTCAAAAACTTTCCTCCCTAAGATGAAAAGAGTAGACAATCATTCTAACGGGCTTTGTAGTGTGTTGACATGGGGACAAATGTCAAAGCAGTGAAGGGGAGACCAGGTGTCCTGTCCCTGAGTGGTCACTAATTAGCTTTGTGTCACTTAACTTGCTGAAGCCTGGGAGCCTCATTTAAAATGAGGTTGGAGGGTCAGAAGACCTCAAGATTTCTCTTCGCATTGAAATTATATAATTAAACACAAGCTCTGCACCGATTTCTATTCTTACAAGAGGAGAAGAAATGATTTCCTTTAATTGTTTTTTTTTAATTTTGTATTTAAAAAAATACAAAGAGAACCACTGATTTTTGCTCACAGTAGTTGGTCAACAATAAGCACACGTGGAATGGCCACTAGTCTTCAGAACTAGGACCCAGAAAGTGCGAATCACTAACTGAGGCTGAGAAGGTCAGACACGGTGCTTTGCAACATGCTGTATATTTGGAAGATGTTCAGTATAATAATAACTGAAAATGTGGGTAAAATATAATAGTACACATCAACGTAACAGTAGAGAGTATTTATCCATTAAAAATCATTTCATTTGCCAATAGTCTTTGCAGGCGGCCTACCAGCCTCCCAGATATTTGGAGATAATCCTAACTATTTTAATAGTTATGATCCTTTATCTGCACAGAACTGAATTGCATAATCATTCAAGCATATATTTCAGGCTGTGGTAAGTGCTATGAAAAAATATAATAAGGTGCTCTGAGGTCAAAAGAGCTGGAGACATGTTCTAGTCAGAAGGGCTGAAGAAGAATTTCTGAGAATGTGTAGTTTGAGCTGAGATCTAAAGGTGAAAGGGAGTGAAGGTGGGAGAGAGAATTATCATTTCAAGCCAAATGAGGTAGGGCGGAGGTGGTGGTGGAACATATGCATGGAAGAACGGGCCAAGAGGGAAAGGCTTATGTTGCAGGTGGAGATGGGGATATGGCTTATAGAGAAAACTTGAATTTTACTCTGAGTGAGGTGAAAAGCTCCAAGAGGATTTAGGGCAAGAAATATTTAACTGAAATTTTGAAAGTATCATCTTGGCTGCTATACAGAGAATAGACCACAGGGGTGAAGGAGGAAGCAGGGAGGCCAATTGAGAGGCTATTGCATTTGTCTAGGCAACAGATGATGACTTTAACTTGGTCATGGCAGGACTCTAAATACTTTTGTGAAAGGGAGAAATGTGTGATGTGTGAATGGATATGTCACAGGGTAACATATGACAGAGATGAGATGAGGGTCAAGCCAGGTCATGAAAAGAACACCTTTGGGTGGGTAAGATGGTGATGGTGATCTTCCATCCTCTCCAGATGGGTCAGGCAGACCCTCAGGGGAAGTGAAGAGGAGGCCGTCTTGGAAGGGACATTGGATGGCTTTAACTAAAGCCCTGGATTATCTCATGGAAGGAGAGAAAGCATTAGAGTGAGATGAAATGTCTTTGAGTACTAAACCTAGTATGTGGGAGATAACACAGCAAGAGAATGTTGTTGAATCAATGGGAAAGACTCATGGTATGGCGGTTGCTAAATGAATGGCATTCCTGTTCCTTCTTTTGTACAGAATATTAAAAAAAAAATTTATTCAAGAGTCTGACATCACGATGGGGATAATTTATAATATTTCATTTCATTTCCTTCATTCTTGCTGCCTGTACTGTCTCCCTGAAGTGATACCTTGGGGAATAAATCAAGATTTCAGTTAAAACTGATACCAATGCACTCAGAAGTTCATAGTGAGCCTCATTACTGTTTTTCTGTCTGAGCTCAACTCCTTAGACTCTTTAACATCTAAATCTTAGATGAGTGAGATCAGTTTCCTACCCTAAAAAGAAATATTTTCATTTAAATAGATAAAGTGAATCAAAATACAGAGTAGCATGAAATTAACACATTTATCCATCCCTGCCATGTGAATATATTCCAATCTTCAGATCAATTTATCTTTAAACTTTTGCTCTATTTGAACTGAAACAAAATATATTAAGTCACAGACATCTTATATAAGAAACACCAGATAATAAAAGTGGACCAGAGCCCCTACTTCCCCACCCACAAGCAAAGGTTATAAACCATCATCTGGGTTTATCCTTTGTTCACAGCAGACTCAAGTGGGCAATACCAAATAATGGGCTGCCACACAGCACTTTCTCTTCCAAAACCCAAAGCTTTTCTTATTTCTAAAGCAATAAAGAAGGAAAAACTCAAGTGATCCCATCTCAGGATGGGCAAAAGACTTGAAGAGAGACTTCTCTAAAGAAGACAGTCGCACAGCCTACAGACACATGAAAAAATGCTCACCATCCTTAATCATCAGAGAAATGCAAATCAAAACTACTTTGAGATATCACCTAACTCCAGTAAGATTAGCCCACATAACAAAATCCCAAAACCAGAGATGTTGGTGTG
>CAUYRH010067673.1:0-24001 GCA_963574655.1 Perodicticus potto
ACAGTCCCTTCCTCCGGGTGCAAGGTGAATGAATGTATCAATGAATGGACACAGTCCATTCATGGAACTGAGGCCTAGGAAATTCACATGAAATTGACCTAGGCATAGGAAATGGGAGTTCCACATTTAGTCCTAAGTGTACAGTGAAGGAGACACCAAGGCACAGGTGTCTCCTCGGCAGTTGTCCGGCCTTTTTGGCTATTGGAGTCTCTGGTGGGGATTGGAGGTCCCCCTCCTTGCCTGTCATCCAGCCCGCTGGTTCTTCAGCTGGCTGCACAGCACCAACATCACCAAGAAGGAGGCTGCAGGTCCGCCAGCTCCGCTGAGCTGGCTAGGGCGCCAAATGTCCTGCATCAATTCTCCCTCTCCAAGTAGAAACTCTAATTGCTGTTAGGGGGATTTTCTTTTTTTTTTTTTTTTCATGTAGTTCTCATAGGGATCTCAAGTAACTAAGAAAGCTTCTTGAGAAGAATTGTGGTATTAGGTACCTCCAGGTCTGAGAAAATTGCCTGGCGTATATCAGGCTCATCACAAATGTTTATGAAACTAAATTGAAATGTGAACATCACTCGTATGCTGGCACTGTCATGGCAATACTTTATGCAGCTACAGTACAATTCAGTTTTTAGTTGGAGTGTGAATTAATGCATATATGTTAAGAAAAATATCTTTTCATATTTTCCCCAAATTGTCCCTGAAGCTATGTTCTTTCATTATGTTTCACTTCCCTACCTTCTTGGGATGACATTCTTGATATTGTTCTACAATAAAGTAAATTTATTAATTTTAGAAATCTGCCACATATATTTAGTGGCAAATTTTATGTAGTGCCTATTTTAAAAAACTATATTTTAACAGTATTAAAAACAGCATCTAATTCTACCAAATAAGCTTTTTAGCCATTGTTATTCCTACCAAAGAAATAAATTGTTTTTTCAAATAATTCTTCCTGAATACAAAGATATATAAAATGCAACTTCTATATCGAGGAGGATGGCCGATTACGATAACTAGAAACCTTACCACTAGAAATATCTAACTATTATAGGATGGGTGAAACATAACAAAAGGTGTATGAAATGCGTAGTTAAGTTTTTAACAAAGAAGGAAAGGGAAAGTTGTAGGTGGCAGAAATAAAATGGAAACTGAAACCAAAGGGTAAACAAGTAAGTGGAACATGAGGCTGTCTTGTGATGTACTTTTCCTCACGGTATTTTGGGACTCAAGTTGTATGTTCCATATGAGACAGGAAATGTACCCTGAGATCTGGCAAAGAACTTGAACTGAGAGACCTAAACAGAGCAAGGAGCCTGAAATGTTTCCACATTTGGTGGATTATTTAATTTTAAAATTACCTGATATGAGTTCAAGACCAGTCTGAGCAAGAGCAAAATCCTGTCTCTAAAAGTAGCCTGGTGCTGTGACTGGCACCTGTAGTCACAGCTACTCAGGAGGCTGATGCAAGAGGATTGCTTGAGCCCAAGAGTGTGAGATTGCTCTGAAGTATGACACCACAGCACTCTTTCCAGGGCAACAGAGTAAGAGTCTGTCTCAAAAAATGAAATAACCTGATTTCACAGGGAGATAGCAAGGAAACTTGTCTGTCTCTGTCTAGGCCATATACAGAAAAAAAATGTACCCCTCAAGTGAAATTCTAGTTCTATGACTATCATGCATTTGAGATTAAAATGAACATATTGTTGAGTTAACAAAATGCATCATATTATTCCTGAGACAGTGATTACCATCAGGCCACCTTGCAAAGCTAATTCAAAGCTGCTTCTTAAAGGTATGCTACAAATGTTATCTCACAAATAATGGCAGGGAAAATGCTGACTAAAATAAACTGACAATTGGCCCGGAACCTGTGGCTCAACCGGCTAAGGCGCCAGCCACGTACACCTGAGCTGGCAGGTTTGAATCCAGTCCGGCCCACCAAACAACAATGACGGCTGCAACCAAAACATGGCCGGGCATTGTGGCGGGCGCCTGTAGTGCCAGCTACTTGGGAGGCAGAGGCAGGAGCCTCACTTGAGCCCAGGAATTGGAGGTTGTTGTGAGCTGTGATGCCACGGCACTCTATCCAGGGTGACGGCTTGAGGCTTTGTCTCAAAAAAAAATAAATAAATAAACTGACAATTAAAAACTAAAACCTATGGAAATCGCAGGAGTAAATTACCATCAATGAGATCGAGCAGACATGATAAGAAGATGAGAAACTCAAGAGCTTGAGAGATAGAAAAATAATCTAAAACAAAGTGTAAAAAATAATACACATTAGTGTAAAATGTCATAAATGAACAGAAGTAAGCACAAGGCGGCACTGACATTTAATTAGCCTAAGGGTGGATGGGGAAGAAGAGATCAGAATCCACATGAGGAAAGAAGGATCAAAAACAAAAGACTTCAGGGTCCATGTAAAGGAAGCAGTTTAAAGAATAAGAATTGACTGCGCCCGTAGCACAGTAGTTGTGGCCTGGCCACATACACCAAGGCTGGTGAGTTCGAACCCAGCCCGGGCCAGCTGAACAATAACAAAGGCAACAATAACAACAACAACAAAATAGCCGGGCATTATGGCAGGTGCCTGTAGTCCCAGCTACTTGGGAGGCTGAGGCAAGAGAATGACTTAAGCCCAGGAGTTGGAGGTTGCTGTGAGCTGTGATGCCACTGCCCAGGGTGACAGCTTGACACTCTGTGTCTTAAAGATAAAAAAAGAATTTAGTAAAAGGCGCCTTATTAGGATGCATATTATAGAATCATGAGAAATAAGATTAGGTGGATGGAACAAGTCTATTTCAGCAGCGAGAGACTGAAGTAAACATTGTGGTTGGTTTCCAACCTCCATACCATCGCTTCCGCAATAAGTAGCTGTATGACTGGAAGTGGACCGATGGGTGCACCATCCCCTCCCCAAGTCGTGTCGGACCTGCAGCACGTTGGTCGTGGGAAGTGAAATTGCCCGCGTCTCACAGCAGTCTGGGTCGCTGCAGGTCTCCTTGCTCTAGTCCTCCCCTTTTGTCTTCTGGAATTTGTGGCATCCAGTTAGACAGGAAAAAAAACAAAAGACAAGCACAAGTGAAGTGCTGAAAATCATCCCTGCTGCCTTAAAAAGCAGGATGTGTGTGGCAGTAAACAGCCAGTTAGAACTCTGATCAGTGTCGTGCAGGAGTAAAGGTAGGTGAGTGATGTGTCTAGAAATGTGTAACAACCAGCTGGAGGGGGCGGTGCTGATTTGTAGCCTTTAATGATTTAGGAAATCATCCCATAGAACAGGAGGAAATAGCCTCATCATGGCTAATTTCAAGCTTCAAGTAGCCTTCAAATTTCCTCTTCTTTTTTCGAGACAAAGCTTCACTTTGTTGCCCTCAGTAGAGTGCCCCGTTGTCACAGCTCACAGCAACTTCAAACTCTTGGGCTCAAGCGATTCTCTTGCCTCATCCTCCCAAGTAGCTGGGACTATAGATGCCCACCACAACATCCAGCTATTTTTAGAGACAAGGTCTCACTGTGGTCTCGAACACACGAGCTCAGGCAAACCACCTGCCTCAGCCTCCCAGAGTGCTAGGATTACAGGAGTGAGCACCGTGCCTGGCCTAGCTTTCAAATTTCTAGTAATTCAGCCCTTGCCTGTTTCCAATCTCTGCCAGCTGGCTCTAGCACACCACAGCTCTCAACCTACCTTCAGAAGACAGGATAGTCCCATGTCAGATGTTCTCTCACAGATGGGCCATCTGTTAACATTTTTCTAGCCGGTTGTATCAACCTGTAGATGACAAATATTCTTCTCAGGTTCTAGCATGGAGTTACCGCCATCCCAGGTGGTGATAATGGGATGAACTTGGTCTTCTTTTTTGTCTTTATGCCTATTTATTAAAATAAGTTGGGAAACAAAAACCCTGAAACTATTTTAAGTTATACTCGCAAACTATAAAACATTAATAATATTTCGGGCAGTGCCTGTGGCGCAGTGGGCAGGACGCAGGCTCCATATGCCAAGGGTGGCAGGTTCAAACCCGGCCCCGGCCAAACTGCAAAACAAAAAAACAGCCGGGCGCTGTGGTGGGTGCTGGGCAAGTCCCAGCTACTCGGGAGGCTGAGGCAAGAGAATCGCCTAAGCCCAGGAGTTGGAGGCTGCTGTTAGCTGTGATGCCACAGTACTTTACTGAGGGCAATACAGTGAGACTCTTGTCTCTAAAAATAATAATAATATTTCTAAATTTGTTGTTCATTAATTCAACAAAAATGTATTAAGTGCTTTTCAGGCAGAGTTAGGTGGCAGGGATAGAGCATGGGGAAAAAATAAAATAATTCAAACCAAACAGACAATTCCTTTCCTCTGCCTACCCCAAAATGTCTTCCCTAAGTTGGTTTTATAAAATATTTCATTTCTTTCCTTTATATACATGAAATATATGGCAGTGTATATACATAAAGATCTGATTTTGAATGTATAAATGCTGGAAGGAAGTAAGCTTGTTTAAAAGTAAAAAACAAAAAAATGACAGATCATAGTAAAACATCTGTGAGCAGAACTTTTTAAAAAGTAAACTGCAAATTACAGGATCGTTGAGCCACCAAATAAAATAACTAATTTTAGCACATTTTGTAACAAAAAAAAAATCGAAAAATCTATCAATTAGAAAATAGATAAACTATGATAGATCAATGCAATAAAAAATTACATAGCACAGAAGACAAATAAATCCAAGCTCTACATATAAATATGAAGAACCTTATAAACTTAATGTAGAAAAAAACTACCAGAAACATACATACCACAATGCATTCTTTAAACAATTTTTTTAAACTATCTATACAAAGGGTGCCAAAAAATACATATATCCACATTTTAAAGGATCTTGTTGGAAGTCAAATCAATCATTCCTAAAAAGTATGAAACAGGTAAAATCGATGTACCCTAAGGACACTCGACCAGTAACAGGACCTTCAATTCAGCATGGACAATATACATAGATATCATCTTTTAAAATGTGCTCAAGTGACCTCTTGGCACTCCTTGTATAAGTGTCTGTGTGTATAATCTGAGATTTGTGGCAAAGATAAACAACTGGTTGCCTCAGTAGTTGAAGGAAGTATGAAACTATTAAAAAGTGATTCACAATGAGCTTTACCTCCATTCAGCATGTTTTATTTCTAAGTTGGATGATTAGTATACAGGTTTTTGTTGTCTCTTTTGTACTTCTGCAGTGTATGAAATATTCTATAATACATTTTAATAATAAATTTTAAATCTATTAACTATACATCTGTAGCTTCACAAATACATGTGTGGTTTGAACATGAGTCAACGGAGTATTACCACATTTGTAAAACCCTCATTAGTCTTTTCTACTTGGAAGTTTGAGAATTAATTCCCTTCATACACAATTATGAATTTCTCAGTAATATTATTGAGGATTTTCTACCCAATTTCAAGTTTTAACTTGTAGAGTATTTCTTGTTCAAAAAAGCAGAATGAATAATTAGGAATAAGAGACAGTTGTCATCTCACCTAGAATAAACAGAATGATGACATCAATTCAACCCCTCTTTGTTATTCATTATCTATGTTTTGACCCAGGAAGATCTATCGGATTTTTCACAACCAAAAAGATTTGCAGTGTTGTGTGAATGTACGTGCTGGTGTCTTGTGCGCAAACTGTACGTGTCTACGTGTATTCGCTGAAAAGTGTTTGATACTATTTTGACCTATAGAAATGGATTGAAAGCACAGAACACAAACCGTAAGCAGACAGGAATTTTAGTTTCTCTCGAACTAACTTGAATATTGATTTAAAAGATTGAAATTTGAGCCTTTGACCTAGAAATCCCTGCTTTGCCAACCTCAGAATAAATTACCTATTGGATGTAAACACTGCTGAGATTATTCTAAGTGAACCAAAGGAGGAACTTTTCTTCCTTCACGGAGTCCTAAGGTCAGATCAAGGCAAAAATTGCCTCACAATAAAATGAATTTTGGGGAGAGAAAAAATGTAGTTAGCTGTAGATTTTTTAAAATTCTAGACCTCCTTTGGTCACTGACCAGTTTTATGACCTTACTCCATTGGTCTTTCTTTTCTGTGTTATCTTTTTCCCACTTGTATAAAACATCTGGCGTTCTACATAAATTATGAAATCCATACTGATTATACTTATTTGCTAAAAATAGGCCCAAAATAATAAATAGAAGTTATGCTTTCTCAAGTCAAACCATGACTTAGATGTGCCCCAGAATCTCCCTCTGAGATAACAAATGTTTCTTAGATTACAAAAAATGAAACAAGGTGTTTTCCTCTAATGTATTATTGGTGGAAAGAAAGTAGATCACTTGAGTCCTGAAAGAACAAGGAAAGTACGTGCAGATGAACTTTCCCTAAAATAAAAACAGATTTTGAGATGATATGGTCCCTGGCCCCAAGTGATCCTCCCACCTCAGCCTCCCAAAGTGTTAGGATTACAGATGTGAGCCCAGCTATTTTGTTGTTATTGTTGCAATTGTCATTGTTGTTTTTTAGCTGGCCCAGGCTGGGTTGGAACCTGCCAGCTTTGGTGTATGTGACCGGTGCCCTACCCACTGAGCTACGGGCACCACCCTTTTGGGTCTTTTTTTTTTTTTTTGGTTTTAAATTAAGGGTTCTGTTGCAAATGTGACTAAACGAGAGCTTCAATATTAGTTTATGTAGAGTATAGTACTAATCTACAAAAGCTTATAGCTTTATAAAGTGGTGCAGGTGAACTCAGGGTAGATATTAATTCAATGAATGCCATTAAAAGCGATCTACTTTGTGCTTTCTTGAGAAATTCCTGTGCTTTTTTTTAATTTTCAGGATAAATGTACAATTAGTTACCAAATATCATTATTACTTCAAAGCAATTAACTTCCTTCTCAAAAAAATCCAGAAAAAAAATTTTTTTCCTTTCTTTTCTTACCACTATCACCAAATTTCCCTCAAAACTTGAAAGGACAAGTTACTTTACAATTTCAAATGCTCAATTCCTCTCTAGAATGTTCTAATTTAGAGCACAGAACCCACTCTATGCAACCTGCACAGATTCCCACATTCATATCTGTCTCACTGGAATGCTCCCACTGTCACTGTCACTGTCACTCTGGGGCCTCCTCTGCTGACATTGCCCCTGCCTCAGCCCTCCCAGGTGTGAGCTGGGCTCCAGCAGAGCCTTCACTCACTAGCCATGAGGGAAGCTACAACAGTCCAGGTGTCCACGACCAAATAGAAAGGGCCCAGAGACTGTGGTTCTTCCCATCATGTTCACACCCAGAAGAAGAATGGTGGAATGCCAGGACTTTCCAAGCTGCTGAGAACTCAGAATTTTGAGGATTTAACTAACACCCCATAGGCAAAGTTAGACCAAAGAGAGTCAGAAAAAGAGAAAGATCCAATAGATAAACGCTTTTCCTTTCTTTCCATCTCAGAATTTTCTGAGTAGCAGGGACACCTTATGACCTGCTTGGAATGACTCCTTAGTGATTATGGGCAAAACATTGTGTTTTCTTCTAATGTGCCACCTTTGCCCCTTCCTGGACTCACTTCTTTTTCACTCACTCTTGCTACCTGGGACATTGACCTTCCCAAGAAAATCTTAAGACTTAAGATTTGACTCAGACTCTATTTTGTTAGGGAGCTATAAATCATCTACTTTGGGGAGTATCTGATCTTAAATCTGTGAGAAATCTAAAATGTCCAGAATAATTAAAAATCTTTCAGTATAATTTTCCTTGAATATCCATAGTTATCACTCTTTAACAAAAATAATGCCCCAAATTTTAAAAAGTAAATTATTGGACAAAGGTCTCCTTAATGCCAGTAAATCAATCGAGTTCAAAAGATGTTACTTTTCTCATAGCTCTGTACTATATCAACATAGAACATTAATAATTGTTTTTTAAAAATATCCTCCATCAAAAACAATCCAAAATCAGGACTAGTGAAGAATAATAAAATAATTAAAAATCTGCATTTTTAAAGACATACACACAGAAACAGATTTTTAAAAGGTCTTATAAACAATAATGAAAAACATTCACAAACAAATCTGTTCATTGCAGAATTTTTTTTCAAATGAATTCATGCAACAAAATATACCCATTTTTAACTATACAGTCTTGAAATACTCTTATCCATACAACCCCCATCACCAACAAAATTTAGAATATTTGCATCACCCCAAATAGTTTCCTCATGACTTTCCGAGCAGCACTTTCCCGTCCTTAGCCCTAGGCCAACTGCTGGTCTCATCAGCTTTCGGTTTCTGTTACTGTACAGTAATCTTGCCCATTCTATAATTTCTTATAAATAAAATTATCACACACAAACACACACACATACGTGTGAGCATGTATGTCTAACTTTTTCTCTCAGCATAATGTTTTTGCGATTCATCCATATAATTAAATGTGCAAGTAATATATTTTTTGCTATTGCTGAGGAACATGCTGTTGTATTCATGCTCCATGTTGATGGACTTTTGCTACTTTCAATGACTAAAAAAGCTGCTATGAACTTTGTATACAAGCTTCCCTGTAGATATATATTCTCATTATTGAATATTGTTGGGGACCTAGAGCAGCCCCACACGTACCCTCCTCCTCCTCCTTTCCTGGAACAAAAGACCACAAAGGTCCTAGCTACCCCCACCCCAAAACTTGGCACCAGAAGACCCTAACCACCAAAATCCTCCACGGGCAGTGGAACTTTTCCACCTGCTAAGGCCCTGTATAAAAAGGAGTCTCCAACTGCCCTCGGAGCGCACACCATCTTCACGCCTGCCCAGGCAGGTCTCTATCCCTCCCATAGACCTGGCCTCAATCTCTCCATTCTCTGACCCTGACTTCCAAACATGTAGTAGCGGAGCTGCTATATCCTAAGGCAAGTATGTGCTTCACGTTGTAAGAAATTGCCAAGTTATTTTCTAACGTGGTTACACCCACACACAAGGTGCAAGAGTCCCAGTTGTTCCATATTTCCCCAAGTCTTGGCTTTGTCAGCCTTTACAATTAGAGCCGTTTTGCTGCGTCGTGTTACCTCCCGGTGGTTTTAGTTTGCGTTTCCTTACTGGATGATGATATGGAGCGTCTTTTCATAAGCTATTGATTGTCTTGTGTTTTTGTCCCTCTTTATTGGCGTCTTTGTCTTTTTATTCACTTTTAGACCATGAGAAACCTGCAGAAGCCACGGAGGGGCCTTGGGGTCTACAAATATGCCAGAAACTTTTCATTAGATTCATGAAATAAACTGTTAACAATAATTAATCACCTCATTCTGCTGCTGTCCTCCTTCCTCGGGAAGCTTCAGGTATTCTAGCCTGTCACCAATCCCTAGAACAGACCCAGTTTTTCTCCCCGCCTCACATTGCTCTGGAATTAGATCTACCTAGAATTCCGCTTCCCTGTCCCTTCCTGCCTCTGTATCCTCATCTTCCAAGAGAGACCTTCCCTGACCACGCTAACTTAAATATAGCCTTCGATGCTATTCCTTATCAGAGTGCTCTGTCCCACCACTTCCCATAAATCGTAGAAAATATACCTTATTTGCTTACTTGTTTATTATTCTCTTCCCCCCTCACCTGTGCTCCACAAGAGCAAAGACCACTTCCAATCTGTTTTCCAAGAAATTTCCAGCACACTGCTCAGTGAAAGGGTCACATCACACTGAGTGTTGAATGAATATTTGTTGGTTAATGAATTAATACCTACGTTCTTTATGAGTTATTAAATTTAGGGGCCATGAAATTTAGAGAAATCATCTCCTATAGCTCTTTTTGAGTTTTATACAGCTATAATTCACAAGTGGAGATAATCTCAGAATTTCTTTCTTCTTGTCCGTTTATCAGGAGATTCCCGGAGTAGAAGCCGCTTCACAAGCTTTCATAGATGTGGGCAAATATGGGAATTGTAAGGAGCCTCAGTGTTTTTCTTGGCTTGTTTGGAACTTCATATTTTGTGGATGTTTACGACTTCAGGGGCTATCCTAGAGGAATTCTTGAGATAAACAACGTCAGCCAAAGGCTATTACTGGGCTCCTCGAGAGACAAAGCAAGTCGCACAATCAATTAAGCATGTCCAGGAGAAGACAAGGAGCAGCAGGGAGTAGCTTGGCACACGCCTTTCAGTGTTGTCATGCTGAAATGCAGGATCTGATTTTCCTGCTCTCCTAACTTATGAGTGAAGGCGTGAAGGAAGATCTGGGTTTATATGTGGGCTCTGTCACCCAGTAATTACATAAACACTGCCAAGTCACTTAAGCTCTATGGATCTTAGGTTCCTTATTTTTCAAGTGCGGATGATACTAATTTATGAACTGTTTTCTGGATTAGGTAAAATGCTCATAGAGTGCCTGTGGTATATTTGAAAGTTTATCTTCTTTCTTTTACGTTTTAAATCATTTCAACTGACATGTATTCCAAAGCAAGCATTTTCTAATCACATATTATTCTTTCTCTACTCAAAATGTGTTCATAATAAATATTCACTAATCGCAATAAAAGCCTAATGTGCCTGGGAACAAATAAGTAGCAATTATATAATATAATCTAGAGGCTGCAGTGACTGCCGTGACAAATGAGAGAAAAATCTAATTATTAAAAAGAAAGAAAGGGAAATGAAAAGGAAGGAAGGAGGGAAGGAAAGGCAGGAGATGGGGGTAGGCAAAAAGGGAGGCAGGAATGAGAGGCATAGCTGTCCATAAAGGTCATGTGCAATTTAAAATAGTTGAAATTTTAAATTGTGCACGAACTTTACGGACAATGATTCAAAGGAAAAAAATTCTTTCGTAGTAAACTCAATAGAATAGATATTCAGGCAAACTTTAAAAAGAATTATTTTAATGGCTCAGCACCCGTAGCTCAGTAAGTACAGTGCTGGCCACAAACACCAAAGCTGGCGGGTTCAAGCCCGGCCTCGACCAGCTAAACAACAATGACAACTGTAACTAAAATGTAGGTGGGCATTGTGGCAGGTGCCTATAGTCCCAGCTACTTGGGAGGCTGAGGCAAGAGAATGGCCTAAGCCCAAGAGTTGGAGGTTGCTGTGAGCTGTGATGCCACAGCACTCTACTGAGGGTGACATAGTGAGACTCTGTCTCTAACAAAAAAACAAAACAAAACAAAACAAAATCACATCCAAATTCAATGAATACATGACCAAAATAAGAACCTATGAGCAGATTAATCTCAAATTCCCTGGCCTCATGCTCCGTCTTTATGCTGACCATTCATACTTGTATATCCTGTTGTTTCCACAAACCCAGAGGCATCTATCTTTATCTCTGAAAAACCAGTTTAATTTTCTCAATCACTAAGACTTAAAAGTATACATTTATCTTTCAGTTCTCATTTGATTCCAAATCTCCTGTCTAACCAGTGACTGGGTTCTAGAAACTGTTCTGCTGAGATGAGAACTAAGATAGGCATTATTTCTTGTTTCCTTTCTTTCGCCTCAAACCAGAAAGAGGAAGAGAAATCCTAAATGTGACAACCACAGTTCAATCATTTGCTTATCACTGGAAAGGAGCCTCTGAATATAAAAATAGCCCTTGCCTAGAGCCAGGTTATCAAAATCTATTCTCGTCACAGCCACTAACTAGCCCTGTGACATCAGATAAGACACTTCCCCTTTCTGCTTCAGTTACCTGATCTTCGTAATGGAAGGGGAAGTGGGTGGCAACCAACACACCTTTCAGATCTTCTCATGCTTGTCCCATTCTCCATTTTTCACTGCAGCCAACCTAAACAGAGGCATTTGTCACTTGGTGTGTACGTGTTTGCAAGGCTATGTAAATCTCCTCAGCTCTTTGCCCTAAAATCTACCTTTGACCAAAAGATTTAGCTTTCTAAAACATCATTTTTTTTTATCATGTCCTTAGGTAAATTAGCAATGTTAATTAAATAAAGTCATATTCTAGATCTTTCCTAATCATCTTTCACGGAAATTTCTTGCCATGGAAACCAACTATGTAATCAAACTTCATGTTCCAGTGTGGATCACCCATTTTTATTTTTATTTTTTTATTATCATTATTACTTTTTGTAGAGACAGAGTCTCACTTTATTGCCCTCAGTAGAGTGCTGTGGCATCACACAGCTCACAGCAACCTCCAACTCCTGGGCTTAGGCCATTCTCTTGCCTCAGCCTCCCGAGTAGCTGGGACTATAGGCGCCCACCACAATGCCCAGCTAGTCTTTTGTTGCAGTTTGTCTGGGGCCGGGTTTGAACCCATACATCAATCCTTGATGTATGGAGCCGGCACCCTACCCACTGAGCCACGGGGGCTGCACAGATTACCCAGTTTTATAAAAAAAAAAAAAAAATACACTGAGTTTTCTGATCTCTACTCTTTTGAACATTTTTATCTGCACCATTCTTCTCTATGTGGACTATCCTTTTCATTTCTTGCTACCCACTGACATTTTGCCCTGCTCATATCTCACATCCTATAAAAAACTCTATGCTCATTACTCCAAACCAAAGTGATTTGTCCTGCATTTTAACTCTAATATCAAATGAGAAGACTTGAGTCTAGTCAGTTATGGGGAGAGGGGGCTCTCAGGCTCTCAGGGACAGAGACACTTCTCACATTGGGACCTGTGATGGAGGATCCCCATTGCTATTTGACTCCAGTCATCTTGCTGACATTTTTTTAAAGCATTGAAGAGGGACTCCAGCGCAGACTCTTGGAGCCCTGCCCATAACTCGTCTGTACTGTGCATGCCAACAACAACTTATTGTGAGCACCTGGATTCTCTGACTGAGGACTGTCTAGCTTCTGTGCAAACAGGCCAAAAAATTTCCAGAGCACTAACACCCTGGGAGATGTTCTCAACAAATGATAGGCAAGAGTTTGTAGATAACTGCATCAGTTTCTTAGGTGTTAAGGTAACATAGTTCTGAGGAGTATTCTATACAGTCTTCTAGAGGTTACCAGTGGGGTTGAGCTCCAGATGCCCTCAGTGTTAACCTACAGACTGTTCCTTGTATTAACCTGTGCTTTCTTCACAGGCTGGTTTCTACACTCCTCTCTCTATCTCTATCTCTGTCTCTCTCTATCTCTATCTCTTTATATATATATATATATATATATATGCACACACACACATACACACATATATATGAATATATATATGTGTTTTTTGTACATTTTGTTTGTTATTTAAAGATGGGGTCTTGCTATGTTGTCCAGGCTGGACTCAAACTCCTGGGTTCAAGTGATCCACATCAACCTTCTGAGTAGGTGGGACTACAAGCATACATTTGTTCTTTTTATCTTTTTTGTCTTGTTTTCATTTATACAACTTAAACTTCTGAGAAAATTATAATTTCACATATACTTTGAGATGTACTGATAGTTGTTTGTGCATTACGTTCTCATAATTTAAAAAATGTCTAATGTAGATTCAAGTTATCTATTTTCAACCCTACTGCTGGTTTTTGTCTGTCTCTTATTTCATTTAACACACTTGAAAGAATATTTATTTGTCTTTTCAATAAAGTATCTATCTCTTCGTTCGGTTGATCCTCATTTCTGATTTTTGGCTGCAATGGCTTATATTACTCTTGGTTTTTTTTTTTATTTTACAAACTCCTACTTTTAATTGACATTTCTTCTTTTACTCAGTTTAATTGACATTTCTTCTTTTACTCATTTCTTCCTTTTTGAGATAAACGCAATTTATTTATTCTCAATTTGTCTCACCTTATAATTAATACGTATGAAATTATACACTTCCATTCAATAACTTAGGACCACCAGTTAGGACATAAAATGCCTTAATTGCTATTGTTTCTAAATATTTTTAAAATTTCCATTATGATTTAATTAGCAATCTAATATTTTATTTCCAAAATTATTGGAAGGTTACAGAGGCAAAGATGAAAGATTATTCTGTGGTGCAAGATGAAAGGAAAGTGGAGGCCCAGTTTGTGCAATTCAAACGGCTTTATTCCACCTGGGTGCTGGTAGGGTAGGATTTCCAACCAGGCTGGGAAGAAATCCACTTGGGTAGATACACTTGGTACACTTGGGTAACCTGCGAATAGGGGTTTTAAAGGTCAGAAAAGTGGGGTCAAGACATTCCCTTTCTTGGGTTGGACATCTGTTGTAAGGGTGGGGGTTGGCCCATTTACCTTTCCTGGGTGGGACATCTTGGGGGAGAGGGTAAAGAGAGTCTACCCTATTGGGGTGGGGTTTGTTCCTATCAATTATTGTTCTGTTAAATATCTTTGGTTGCTCATTTCTAATTTTATTTATTTTGATTAAAGAATCTGGGATGGCTCGGCGCCCATAGCACAGTGGTTATGGTGCCAGCCACATACACCAAGGCTGGCGGGTTTGAACCCAGCCTAAGCCTGCTAAACAACAATGACAACTGCAACAACAACAACAAAAATAGCCAGGTATTGTGGCAGGTGCCTATAGTTCAGTTACTTGGGAGGCTGAGGCAAGGGAATCGCTTAAGCGCAAGGGTTGGAGGTTGCTGTTAGCTGTGATGCCATGGTACTCTACCCAGGGTGAGTCAAAGTAGCAACTAATTTTTCTTTTCTTTTTTTTTTTTTTTGAGAGACAGAGTCTCACTTTATTGCCCTCCATAGAGTGCTGTGGTGTCACAGCTCACAGCAACCTCCAACTCCTGGGCTTAGGCAATTCTCTTGCCTCAGCCTCCCAAGTAGCTAGGACTATAGGTGGCAGCCACATGCCCAGCAATTTTTTTGTTGCAGTTTGTCTGGGGCTGGATTCGAACCTGCCACCCTGGGATATGGGGATGGCACCCTACCCACTGAGCCACAGGCACCACCCAGTAGCAATTAATTTTTATAAAGATCTAAAATATGTATTTAAAAAGTATGTATTCACCTATTCTGTATTGGAGGGATAATTCTTTAAAATAGCTATTGGCTAAAAAATATTCTTTAAGTTAGGTATTAAGCTACCTAATTTTGTCTGCTTAATCTATCAATTTCTTAATTAGTTAAAATGTCCCACTAGAATTGTAAATTTTGTATTTTTTCCCCTGTAATTCTGTCAGACTATACTTTATGTATTGCAAAGTTCTGGTTTAGTACACACAAGTTTAGTTGTTATATTTTGGTTATTTGTTCATTTGGTATTATGAAATATTTCCCTTTGTCACTTCTAACGTATTCCATCTTTGGCTTCACCGACAGTTCCAAATTTTGTATGTAGGGCTTGGTGTGTTGGCTCCTGTCCCCACGCAGGTGCTGACACTTTGGCCACTGTGAATTTGCTCGGCAATAATCCCTGCATGGACCCAATGACTTCAGTCTGGCTCACTGCTACGTGTTCCTTCTTGATATCTGGCCAGAGATCTGGGACACTTTACTTTCTGTTTTGACTTTGGAAATATCTATCTATTTATCTATTATCTATCTATCTATCTTCTAGCTATCCATCCCTATATATACACAGCATGAAATCATGCATGTATGTATGTATTACATACACTGAAAGAGAGAGAGAAGGGTTTTTTGTTTGTTTGTTTTTATTGTTGGGGATTCATCGAAGGTACAAGAAACCAGGTTACACTGATTGCATTTGTTAGGTAGGGTCCCTTTTACCCCCAAATAATCGTGTTTTGCCCCCAAAAGGTGTGGAACACACCAAGACCCCCTGGCTCCTTCCCTCTCTCTGCTCTTCCTTTCCCCACCCCTTCTACACCAGGGATATTTTAACATGTGTTCCTCCTGCCATCTTGACCTTGAAGTCTATTTAATCTTTTCTTACATAGAAAATTTGATTAATTGAATTTTAATTTAATTTGTTGAGTTGCAAATACTTTTCTTTATTTGGAATTAATTTTTCTGTGTAATTTAATGAAGATTTTCATTCTTCTCCTGTAAAAGTAGCCCAAAAGATCTCTGTAAGTATGCTAATGACTACTCAATCCTTTCACTGGAATGCATAGCTCCCCTGGAGCAAAACTACTGATGAATTTGTATAGGACGCCTTAAGTGCTTACTGCTTTTAGAAACAGTACCTGAACTGATGCCCAAGCTTGCATTAAGAAGGAAGTGGTATTAATGTGCCCTTACAAACATTATTTATAGTCTAGCAGGAAGAAAAATTATTTTGCTCTCATAATTTGCTTTATGTATTGCTATTATCATAGCTAATTACAGTATCCCAATAAAACATTTATTTATGAGCTCTCTTCAGTTTGATTTTCCTCCCTTGGTAACATTTATTTTCCTCTCTCAGAAAAATTTCTTTCTTATTAAAATTTTATGTAATTTGATTAGATAAAGACATTAATGGTTGATTAAAGTAACTAATGACAGAGAGACTGGTTAATGCCTTGTTTTCTTTTGTGCCATTCTGACTTAAACATTCAAGCTCTTTTCCTTTTTTAAAATTAAGAAGAGCGTAAGAGGTTTAAATCTAGTTTAGACAGACATATCCACTTATACCTTCAACAATTTTGAACGTGTTTTGACAGATTTTTCTTTCTTTCTTTGCCATTTAGATTATAATTTATGGTTTCATTTCAGTAACAGTTAAATATTATAATCACTTTCGGGGAGTGAAAAAAATTATCATAATCTAGTTACCTTTTATGCTGTCATACCTGAATTTCTTAGAAAATTTTAGGAATCTGTCAAATTGCATTTCTCAGAAAACACTCCTATGTTCATATACTATGTAATGCCAAGACTTACACATCTGTGTCACTTAGAAAATTGTTTAACTAAGTAAAACAAAAGAAAGGAAATTCAATAAAGCATGTTTAACCGCCGTGACCAGACCCCTGGAAGAAAATCTACTACAGCAAGCTTTGTTCAAATGCATTTTACAACATCATCCAGCACACTATATAATATGATCTGAATTAAACACAACATAGATCACCCATTTAGAAGGAAAAAAAAACTATCCTCTCTTAACAATTAATTATCAGTGGTTGCATAAAAAAAATATGCTTCATTTCTCATTAAGACTCAGAATTGCTATTTCTAACATGACTGAAGTTAGGAGTTTTAAAGGATGTTTAAGTTAGGATGCTTAAAATGAAATCATTAAGATTGAAAGGGGCAAGGGAGGGTGGGGCCGGGGGGATGAGTGGAGGGAGAGTAATTGGTGGGTCCACACCTACAGCGCATCTTAGAAGGGTACAGGTGAAACTTACTAAGTGCAGAATATAAATGTCTGAACACAATGACTAAGAAAACACCATGAAAACGATGTTAATCAGTTCAATGAAAATATTTCAAATTGTATATAAAACCAACACATTGTACCTCATGATTGCATTAATATACACAGCTATGATTTAATAAAAAAATAAAAAATTAAAAAACAAATAAATAAATAAATAAAGATTGCATTACAGAGGTATTGAAAAAGTATAACTTGATTTTATTGAATTTTCAAACCAGATTTATATACATTTTTAAAAGGGGTGTTGTGGCGAGGCTCCACGGCTCATGCCTGTAGTCCTAACACTCTGGGAGGCTAAGCCAGTGGATTGCTTAAGCTCAGGAGTTCAAGACCAGCCTGAGTAAGAGTGAGAGCCTGTCTCTACTAAAAAAATAGCCGGGTGTTGTGGCAGGTACCTGCAGTCTCAGGTGCTTGGAAGGGGAAAGAAGTGAAGAATGAGGATTACTTTAACACAACAGTTTGAGATTGTGTGAGTTAGGACCCACAGCACTCTATCCAGGGTGAAAGAGTGAGACCCTGTCTTTAAAAGGGGGGGAGGGCTGTGACTCAAGATATTAGAAAATTCGGGCAGCGCCTGTGGCTCAGTGGGTAGGGTGCCAGCCCCATAAACGGAGGATGGCGAGTTCAAACCCTGTCCTGGCCAAACTGCAACAAAAAAATAGCCAGGTGTTGTGGTGGGCGCCTATAGTGCCAGCTACTTGGGAGCTGAGGCAAGAGAATCACTTAAGCCCAGGAGTTGGAGGTTTCTGTGAGCTGTGTGACATCACAGCATTCTACCGAAGGCAATAAAGTAAGACTTTGTCTCTAAAGAAAAAAAAAAAAGATATATAATTTGAATGATCAATTAGAAAAATCTTTCCTTTAGCATGTGTCTCTTAGGACACTTGACCTTGGAGGCCATCTAATCTTTTCTTCAGCAGAACGATATGATTAATTACAGTTAACATTAAGTTATTTGAAGTGGTTATCAGTCTATGTAAGTTTTCTAATTTTTTATTTGTTTTTTAATCTTTTGAGGAAATCATTATTTCATGTATGTTTTCAAACTCAGCGGCATCTATTTATTCATTGTGTTCACTTACAGTCCACCTTTAGTTTATGTTCCTGTTTACATACTCAATAAAAAAGGGTTATCTTTTGTAGGGCACAACAAAAATAATCACTTTGGTTATATTTTAGTCCACATTGGTCTCCTCCAATGTATCACTGACTCTCTTTGATCCCCAAATTTTAACAGTTTCCACCATTTATGTTTTCAATATAAAATGTATTTGTTGAAACTACCTTTCTATTAAATGCTTTAAGGGCTTCAAATGAAAAGATTTAATAGTTAAGCAGTTTCACTTCTGGTGTATCTAAAGTGTGAATTTCCACACACACTAGTGAAGTTTCTGAATACAGTGCTTGTTTTATGAATAATCATTTTTCTTTGTAATAATATGTCTATAATTGCTTGAAAATACTATGGTGTTATTTTTTACTTTATTTCCCAGCTTGGAAATGGTTGTCTCTTGACATTCTGTAACAGCTAAGACTCATGAAGGTCCCTCGGAGACAGCACACAATTCTCCAGCGGGTAGTGACTCAAAGTGAGACCGCAGATAAAGGCTGAAGAGCAGAGAATGAGCATATAGATATTTTTAAACATAGAGCTCCATAGAACAGTTCTGAAAGTCTAGCGAAATCCTCATTTTTTGGCCCAAGGGGAAAATTACAGAAGGAAGGCATCTAGAGAATGAAGAAGGAGAAAGAGAACAAGAAAAAGGGGACAGAACGGAAAGTGGGGAGCAGAGAGGGAAATGGGAGAGGGGAAGGGAGGGGAGAAGGAAAAGAGAAAGAAGCAGAGAATACAAAGGTCATTGGTGATTTTGTAGAAATTTTTAAATGGTATTATAGAATTTATTTTAGTTACTCAGCCTTCTGTCTTACAATGAATATAATCATAATCTTGACAGATTGATCGCTCAGTAACTCATATAGGAAGATGGGGGATGTCATACTTCATCTATTACGAATTGTTATGAAAGGTCCAGGCAGTGACTGGCAAATATGGAAGCCATTGTGCTCTCAACTCAGCTGTGCTACCGAGCCTTCACTTTGCTATATTCTTCCTTCTTTAACAGAGAAGATTCTGGCTAGCACTCCAAACAAAATTACATGCACACACACAGTGAATGCAAATGAGAATGCCTTTGTATTTGGGACAAAGAAATGATCCTGACACTGTGCAACATGACTATTCAATTAGGCTTTTTTAGCTACTCTCAAGTAAGCATTTAAGATACTTTGCAATCTCAACATATTAATAAATAGCTTAAGACAATATATTTTAAGAAAGTTTGACATTTCTAATGATTCGGGCTTTAGCTTTAGGCTTCAGCACAAATTACTTGGACATTGAAGTGATCTGAGCTTGTCTTCTAATACACCTTTTGGAGCAATTGTTTCAAACCATGTATCTTACCATTTTATTTCCCAGCTTAAATGCTCTAATAATTTCCCAAGGCTAATTTTCCTAACATAACCTTAACAGAGGCTGTAGGAAAGGTCCAGGCACATCATTCTCCCTTGTTCTTATGCGCCAGTCACAATGACCATCTTCCCAGCACCTGCACGTGCTCTGCTCTTTGCTGACATCTCTGCACCCCCTGCCCCCTTTCTAGCTAACTCCTGTTTTCAGAAGTGGGCCCAAACTTAACTCTTTTATGGACGCGCAGATTAGAGTGATTCCTTCAGCCACATGCCCAACTAGGTCCCAATATTTTCATTTATACCACTTGCCACGTCTTGACATTGTGTGAGGGCAGATTAATCTCCAGTCACGTATTGATCGATAAGATCCTTGAGTACAGGCCCAATATCAGCATCTGTCTTTATTTTAGTCTCACAACCTAAATCGTACTTGGGATCTAGTAAATGCTCTAGAAATCTTTTTGACTGAATGAATAGATATATGGCATGGCAATTATCGATTTTTTTTTATATATTGGTAAAAATGTATTATAATCACAAGTAAATAGAACTTTCATTGTTTTGTAATTTATATAGGTGTTTTTGGATATTTCCTAGAGTTCTATCATGTTCATGATGAAGGTGATTTTTTTTTTTTTTTTGAGACGGAGTCTCACTATGTTGCCCTCAGTAGAATTCCATGGTGCTGTGTCACAGCTCACAGCAACCTCAAACTCTTGGGCTTAAGCAATTCTCTTGCATCAGCCTCCCAAGTAGCTGGGACTACAGGCACCTGCCACAACTTTATTTTTTTGTTGTAGTTGTCATTGTTGTTTAGCAGGCCCAGGCCAGGTTCGAAGCCACCAGCCCCCATGCCTGTGGCCAGTTCCCTAACCACTGAGCAACGTGGTTAGGCCAAGCCCATCTCTGTATTTAAATCCAATCAGAATAAAAGAAAAGCAAAACTACAAAAACATGAAGCCCCCCCAACAGAAAACCTCACCCTCAAATGCTTCTCCACCTACCTTCTTTGCAGCACGTGGTTCTTGAACAAGTTGCCCACATTCACTCTCTTTATTTCCTCCCGATCCGTTTACTTCTCAATGGGGAAGGGAAAGGAGATTGAGAAGGAAATCTTCTCAATCCTTCCCCATTAAATTATTAGCCCAACAGATTTGTCATCATTTTACTTAATCTCATAACTTTTGTGCCTGTGACTACTTCATTCTTCCCCTGCCTTTATTGTGTCTATTTAATCTGGGTTTTCTACTTACATTCTGACTGCAGCTACTCAAACCCTTTGTAAAGTTTATCCTGTTTTATTCTGTTACCCGCTCATTAGATATTCAAGACCAAGTCTTTCCTTCCTGCATTCTTTCTCTCAGCAGTTTCATTTTGGCCAAAGGCTTCAACTGCTCTCTCTCCATGCTGACTCCCAATTTATGTCAGTGTAGACATCATTTTGCTTTAGATCAACATAGCCTTTCTTTCTTTTAGAGATCTTGACACTTACCTGCTCCCAAGTCATGTTCAACTCTAAATAAGTGTATCAATAACAAAAAAAAACCTCTAAAGTTATGATCTTGTCCTCTTTCAGAATTCACTAGCTCAATAAATTGACAACACCATCTGTCCAATTTCAAGCCAAAAACCTAAGAGTCACTATTCATCCATCCCATTCCTTTCCTTCAGCCCTCACACCCAATTCTCTCCTGAATCTAGTGGTATTTCCAAACCATCTACTTCTCTCTGTGTCCAATGCTGTCACTTCAAACTTCACTGTACTCTACCTGACAGCTGACAACCTTTCTGATGCCTCTACTCTCAAATTCTGAAAGTTGAAAATTCTTCTGTTTTGACACAAAACCCAACATGTATTTTGTCAACATTTGATCGTGCTGCTCTCCTGTTTAAAACCCTTTAATCTTTCCTCACTTTGCTCAGGAGAAAAATCCCTTGATTTGGGCTACCAGGCCCGGCAAGCTCCTCTCCCTGGCCAGTTCACCACCTGGGTTCACTCACTCCTTCACTCGGAGCTCCAGGTACAACAGTTTTTCAGTTTCTTAAATAGTCTATGTTCCGTTGGCCCAGATCCTTTGTACTAGCATTTATCTCGCCTTAGAATGCTTTGCTTTGCCTAGGTAGTCCTACTCACTCTTCAGACCTTAGTTCAAATAATTAATTCCTCAGAAAACCCTTACCTGCCAAATGACATCCACCCCGACATTCTTAGGAAAATGCCTTTCCATTTGGTCTTTTAGCCAGATTACTAATTACACACTATTTTTGTAATTATTTTATTGATGTTTGTCTTCCTCAGTATACTAGATATTCAATAAAAGCAGGAACTGTGACTTATATTACTCACCATGGTTCTCACGGTGTGGTCCAATTCCAGTAGTTACTCAGTATTTGTTAAAGATGTGAGTATCTTTGTTTATTTTGTGGCATGCCTGTGTCTTGACTGTATTGTGAAACTGTCTGCTGTTCCATCTATATACAACTTTTCCATTGCAGGAAAACCCACCATGTTTAATAGATTCATTTGCATTTCTATGCACCACATGCAATGTACTGCTAGTCGTTTATAACAATACAAATAGGGACTCTGCATCTTTTTTTTTTTTTTTTGAGACAGAGTCTTAAGCTGTTACCCTGGGTAGAGTGCCGTGGCAAGTAAGCCCATCTCTTGGGCTTAAGCAATTCTCTTGCCTCAGCCTCCCAAGTAGCTGGAACTACAGGCACCCACCACAACACCCAGATATTTTTTGGTTGTAGTTGTCATTGTTGTTTGGCAGGCCCGGGCTGGATTCGAACACGCCAGCTCCAGTGTATGTGACTGGTGCCCTAGCCTCTGAGCCCTAGGCGCCAAGTTGGACCCTACCTCTTTTGAAAGCTTATTTTTAAAACCTCAGCTCTTTAGGAAGTTCTACCCTATCATGGAAAAAAATCATGCACTTTGCTACATATTGCTACATGGATCTTACTACTGAACACTTTCACTTGCAAAGTAAATATACCCTTAGAAATATACCCTATATTATCAAAGCAAAATAAAAGCTTCCGCTTGGAGATCTATCTTCTAACAAAGAATAGATGTTCAAATAATTCAGTCAATTTGGTTGAAGAATTGTGTCTGGAGATATTTATTATGTAGGATGCCTTCAGGACTTCCAGTGCACAGCCGTACAACCCTAAACCAGCTCCATCTCATCTGCAAGGACTTCCAATGAGCCTGAGTTTTAGCACAAAATAAAAAAACTGGCATCCATCTGTTTTTTAAATGGTAAACTATTCTAGACACAGCAATGGCTATTTTTAGAAAACAATAGATGTAAGAAAGTTCTAGTTTGAGGGAAGAAATATTGCCTTTCTCTCTCTCATCATGGGAGTGGCTATATCAGATCCAGTCTGACATCTGATACATTATTTTACCAAATGATTTTACTTTTACTTACTTTACTTTACGTTTAACTTTCCTTATTTACTTTGCCTTTACTTACTAAATGCTGCTGCCGTGACACAATCCAACTGCACCCTCCACTGTGCACCAAGAATGATCTTGAGTCTCAATTTACTTGATTCCTGACTCCCCTGGAAACTTCCCACTATAGTTCAAATCTCACTTTCCCAGTGTTTCTTTGTTCTTTGCCTTTAAATGCCAAATAGTAAGTCAAACTCACATAGGTTTTTCCTTGTCTCAACTATGGCTGCTTTGCAAGCATAACATGAAATCTTTGTTTAACCCAGTTTTTCTGTGGATAATAATATTGAACAGGTAACGTGCTACTGGGTAGTTCTTTACCCTCAGATGTACACATGTACAAATATACTGTTGTGCTTTACGTTGTTTTATTCCATACCAAATAGTGAGGTCTTTATTTATAGATCCAAAGAAGCATAATTCTTATGACATTAAGTCGATGGTTTCTGGCTCGGCGCCTGTGGCTCAATGGGCTAAGGCGCCAGCCACGTACACCAGAGTTGGCGGGTTCGAATCCAGCCCGGACCCGCCAAACAACAATGACAGCTGCAACCAAAAAATGGCCGGGCATTGTAGCGGGTGCCTGTAGTCCCAGCTACTTGGGAGGCAGAGACGGGAGACTCGCTTGAGCCCAGGAATTGGAGGTTGCTGTTCGCTGTGAGGCCCCACCCCACCACCCAGGGTCACAGCTTTAGCCTATAACAAAAAAAAAAAAAAAAAAAAAAAAAAAAAAAAAAAACAGTATATGTGATTTGTGGAAGGTGTATAATTTTGACAGGGTCTAAATCCAAGGATAGCAGGTTTTGAATCAGAAGGCAAAGGTTGTTACAAAGTTAATGAGGCAAAAATCTTTATACTGAACAAAAATATTTTGACT
>CAUYRH010067674.1:0-31464 GCA_963574655.1 Perodicticus potto
ATGTGAGAACATTTTTGATCCGTATTTAGAAGTTTTCTCCTGACCATTCAAATATACACCACTGGTGTGATCCTGCCCTTTATCCTCTCTCCCCCCACCCTCTCCCTCCCCTTCCCTCCCTCTCCCCTTTCCCCATCATCCCGTGCAATAAATGGGTTATAGCCTTCACTAGAAAGATATAAATTTGCCTCATATGGAAGAAAAAGTATCCAATGTATACATCCCTGGGACTTTTCTGAACTTAAATACAATTCCAGGATTGCCTGGGTAGAATCTTTAGGGTTCTCTAGATACAAGACCACACCATCAATGAAGAGTGATAGTCTGACCTGCTCCCCCCTGATTTGTAGTCCCTTTATTTCTTTCTCTTGCCTGATCGCTCTGTCTAGGGCTTCCAGCACTCTGTTGAACAGAAGTGGTGACAGTGACATCCTTGTCTCATTCCAGTTCTTAGGGGAAAATGCTTTCAACTTTTCCCCATTTGCTATGATGCTGGCTGTGGGTTTATCATATACAGCTTTTATAATTCTGCTATGCTTAGTTTGTTGATAGTTTTTATCACAGAAATGCACTGGGCTTTATTGATTGCCTTTCCAGCATCGACTGAGATAATTCATACAGTCTTTATTTCCTGTTTTGTTGATGTGTTGAGTACAACCCCTATGGAAAACAGGAGCCCTTCTGCTCAATCCGGCAATCCCACTATTGGGCATCAAAAAGTCTTTCAGGGGCAAAACACCATTGCAAGAGGGACTTTACCTAACAAATGCAATCAGTGTAACCTGGTTTCTTGTACCCTCAACGAATCCCCAACAATAAAAAAAAAAAAGAAAGAAAGAATAAGCTATAGATATAAACAGCAACCTGGGTGAATCTCAAACTAATGATGCTGAGAAAAAACAGATACCCCCCTCCAAAAAAAGAGCACATACTGTAAAATTACGCTTATAAAAAATACAAAACACAAAATTATTTACTTTGTTTATACAAAATAAATTATTTATACAAGATTATATAAATACACTCATAGAAAACAGACCTATTGGTTGTTTGGGGGTGAGGGATTTAGGAGGGAGAGATTACAAAAGGGCTTGATGAAACTTTGGACAGGACAGGTATGTTCACCCTCTTATTTATAACAATAGTTTCACTGGTGTATACGTACGTCATAACATAGCCAATTGTGTACCTTAAATATGTGCATCTTATTATGTATTGACTATCCCTGAATTTAAGCATTTTTAAATTAAAATTAAAGTCATTAAAATATTAAACAAAAAAAGACAGGGCAGCGCCTGTGGCTCAGGAAGGAGGGCTCCAGTCCCACAACCGAGGGTGGTGGGTTTGAACTCAGCCCTGGCCAAAACTGCAACAACAACAACAACCAACAAAAAATCAAAAAGACAACTGAACTCAAATGTTTGTGGCACAATTAACAACTGCAAAGATGTGGAATCAACCCACGTGCCTAACAAAATGTGGTATACATATACCATGGAGTACTACTCAGCCATAAAAAGAGACGAATGAATACCTTTTGTAATAAGCAGGATGGAGCTAGACACTGCTCTCCCAAGTCAAGGGTCTCAAGGCTAGAAAAAAACAAACATCACTTGTACTCACTATTAGATCAGAGATAACCAATGAGGACATGTGCCCACAGGGGAGTAAAACACAGGGAAACAAACCAGGGGAAAGGGGAGAAAGCAAAGAGAGAAAAGCTGCCTAGTGGTGCCACGGACGATTTGGGGGAGGGGTGCAGCTACAGCCAGGACTCCAGCATTACAAAAGTGATCCGTGTAACCTAAAACATTTGCACCTTTATGATTGTGAAATCAGAAAATTAAAAGGAAAATTAAAAACAAATTTGTCTTTGACAATGCACAAAATGTGAAAAATGAAAGCTATCTGAAAGACTTTCTCCACAGTTTTCATTTAAAATAAAATCAACCATATAAATGTTGCCTGCATCTGAAAGCTTTCTGAAGGATAATTTACCATTTGTATAGATGATATAGTGTTAACCTCTGGATGTAGCACTCAGATCTTTCTAGAATATATTCCTAAGTTGGATGTAAGATTTCCCCTTCCACAATTTCCTCCTCATCACATTACTTATCCCTTCCATGCATATTATGGTCCTTCAAAAAATGTACTGAACACCTTCTGTGACTAACATTTTGTTTTGGTAATTAATTTATTTCAACTTGGTCTTGATGATACTGTCCAGCAACCATTTGGGGACTCCACTAATTAATTTTATTTCACCATATCCCATTCTTATTTCATCACTGTGTCTGTGAAATGCATTTTTGCTGCCCTGTCCATTGAATTTATTTTAAATGACTTCTTGATAAAGCATGATATGCTGGTGTCAGATGGAAGTCATTAAATATGTTATGTAGTAGTCACAGGATTTCTGTTTAATGACAGATCGATTTAACCCTAGACTCTTACTGGGTTTAATCCAAATGTCTAAAATTTTAATTGTATGCATTCCCTGTATTTTCAAATATTGAACCGCTTGGAATTAAATAAAGGCATATTTTAATTCCTTTCTCCAAATTTTAGTTTACTTGATGACTTACAATAATTTTTGAAAAACGATTTAAATTTACACTTCTCTCCTTTTGTGAATTTGATTAAAACATTTTTATTGTGTTTTCTTACTTTCCTGCCACATAACACATGTGTCTTTCTCTTTCTTTTTACCCTGCCTCCTTCAAATCAAATCCATTAAATTTTGTATTTTTTGAAACCAGTTCTTTTCACTGAATGACTTTAACCTATTTAATAATATATTTTATATATTCCAAAAATGTTGGCTTTAGGGGATCATCACCTTATATAGCTTCCCAAATGCAAAGGAAAAGTACGGGGCAATGGTTAGGGCATGTGTTTACCCTAATGACTGTATCCCCTGAACAAATTACTTAGATACTTTCAACGTTACGTTTCTCCTCACTGGTAAACCAACTGACCATTGTGCCAAATAAAAGGAGTCTCATAACAAAAGTGACAAGTTCTGCTTGCACATTTTTATCCAATGAAATCACTGCACACATCATGACATTACTTGAAATAATACCTCCGGAACTTGTCACTCAAAGACAAAAGCCAGCAAGAGTCATAATTAGTATTTTAGTGCCCTTACTTGAAATGACCAGGTATGTAGCCTATATTTAAGAAGCAATCAGTATTTCCAAGTGAAATAATGTCATTGTAATAGACTATTGCCACAGGGTAATGGGCTGCTACTGGAATGTAAATGCTAATGGAAAGCCAAGACATTTATGGGAAATGAAAATTGAAGTAATTGAAGAATTTCTTTTGAAAACCAGAGAAGCTGAGCACAAGGTAACATATTTATGATGCTTAGTTTTATTATACTTTCTGAAGACAAGCTTCTTGGCAGTTTATCCTCTCCTCTTTTTTATTTTGTCTACATAAACTAAAGAAAATATGAACCAATGTGTATGCCTGTGGAACTCAATTTTCCACTTGAAAAAAAGTAGGGGAAAATAGCAAATGGAGCAGGGACTTTAACATTTTTTTTTTGAGACACTCTTACTTTGTTGCCCTCAGTAGAGTGCTGTGGCATCACAGCTCACAGAAACCTCAAACTCGTGGGTTTAAGTGATTCTCTTGCCTCAGTCTCCCAAGTAGCTGGACTACAGGTGCCCTCCATAATGCCCAGCTATTTTTTGGTGGTAGGTGTCATTGTTGTTTGGCGGGCCCTGGCTGGGTTCAAACCCTCAGCCTTGGTGCATGTGGCTGGTGCCCTAACCACTGAGCAACAAAGGCCAAGCCATCTTTAACATTTTTAAAGAGGTATAATCAATCCAAAATGCTGTACACACTTATTGTAAATAATTGGATGAGTTTGAACATATGTGTACACTGGGATACCACAACCACAAACTATTCCTCCTATACAACCCCTTTTTGTTTAAAGAGCATTCCCCCCAAGATCACATTCCCTTTGAACAGATTCTTCAGTGTGTAATTTGGTACTGTGACCTCCAGGCGCAATGTGGCACATTCAATCTCTAAAATTTGCATAACTGAAACCTGATGCTCCTTGGATGACCCCTCCTCCCATTCTTCCTTTCCTCAGCCCCTGGCAACTATAATTCCATATGTTTCTTCTATATATTTAACTATTGTAGACACCTCATACAAGTAGGATCAAAAAACATAAGTGAAAAAACACAAAAGTCACGTAGTATGCCATCAAATGAAAAGCTTCTGCCAAGGGCGGTGCCTGTGGCTCAGTGAGTAGGGCGCTGGCCCCATATGCCGGAGGTGGTGGGTTCAAACCCAGCTCCGGCCAAAAACTGCAAAAAAAAAAGAAAAAAAAGAAAAGCTTCTGCCAAGCAAAGGAAACGATCAAGACAGAAAATGAAACCAACGGAACTGGAAAAAATATTTGCAAATCATAAATCTGAAAAGGGGTTAGTATCTAAGATATAGGAGAAACTCCTACAACTCAATGCCAAAAAAAAAAAAAAAATCAATTAAGAAATGGGCAAAAAACTGGAATAGACATTTCTCCAAAGTTGACATACAAATGGCCAACATGTAAATGAAAAGCATCAGTAAAATTCAAAAGCAAAGCACAATAAGAGCTCACCTCACGTTTTCTAGGATGGCTACATGGCTATTATTAAATAGTAGGCAAAGTAAGTGTGGAGTAAATAGAGCTCTTCTACACTTTTGATGGGAATTGCAGAAAACAGTATAGAGGTTTGTCAAAGCATGACAGACAGAATGACCATACGGTGTTGAAATCTCATTTCTAGGTGTAAATCCAAAGAGTTGAGATCAGAATCTTGCAGAGATATTAGCACCTCAATGTTTGTTGCCGTATTATTCACAAAGGCCAGTGCATGGGAGCATTTTACATACCCACTGACGGATGAATGGGTATATAGAATAAAACACTACTCAGCTTTTAAAAAGAAAAGAATCCTGCCATTTGCGTCAACATGGATGAACCTGAAAGGTGTTATGCAAAGTGAAATAAAATAGTCCCAGAGTGTACAATTTTTCAGTTTTTGAAGACTTTGGTGGCAGAGTAAAAGGAAGCAGGAGAAGTGCCTTCCCCTTATTTCTCTGGCTGTAGTTTTCTTTCTGGTTCATTGTGGGTGCCTTTCCCTGTCTCCACCTTTGACGACCATCCTGCCCATAACCAAACTTGAGACACAGGTATGTTTTGAACACGCAGTCTTGGGCTTCCTCTGCTGCATTGACCTGTATGTTTTATGTATGTTGTGAAATCTTACAACTCTGTGACCTAAAGTTACTAGTTTCAGTTGACAGGTGTTTAAAAAAGACTTACACACTCAAGAGGGTACATAACTTGTTCCCAAATACGAGAGCATATGAGTGACGTGAATTAAGAATTCAAATCTTTTATATGTCTCCTATTGATTGCATCCATACTTTCGTATATATACATATATATGTATGTATTTTTTTTTTACAGACAGAGTCTCACTTTACTGCCCTCAGTAGAGTGCTGTGGCATCACAGCTCACAGCAATCTCTAACTCCTGGGCTTAGGCGATTCTCTTGCCTCAGCCTCCCAAGTAGCTGGAACTACAGGTGCCCACCACAATGCCCGACTATTTTTTTGTTGCAGTTTGCCCAGGGCCAGGTTTGAACCTGCCACCCTCGATATATGGGGCTGGTGCCCTACTCACTGAGCCACAGGCACCGCCCTCCATACTGTTGTATTTACTCAGCCCTAGTAGAATAAGAATGGAAGAAAATTGTAAATCCATTTTCTGGGAATGCCCTTTCTTAGGTATGAAGCAGAATTAATCAGCTGGAATATTTAAAACAAACAAAAATCTGTGCTAGAAAAGGCCTCGTTCCCATGCAATTAATAGAATTAAAAAACTCAGACCTTATATGCACTTGGATTTTTTTGTGTATGTTTATTTTTGTAACCCAAATCGACCTAAGGGCTAATATTTACTTCTTCATTCACATTTCAAGCAGAAATATGAGAATTATTTTTATTCTGTCTTAACTCCAGAGTGGGAAGAGCAGACAAAGACACAGAGTGAAGCTGCAGCTCCTCAGCTTCAACGATGTCCAGGGGACAGAAAAGCACCATCGAAATTCTCTTTTCTTTTTAGAAACCTCTTGAGCCAAGTAAAAACAAAGTGCACTAGGGATGAGCTAAATATTTTTTGAAAATATTCTAAAACTTTTCCTCCAAGATTCTTGGGAACATTTTTTCCAAACATACCAAGGTTTCATTTATCAAGGAAGATGCCGCCCGCATTTCATTTTAGTGGTTTCTGTCACAAAGTCTTTGGATAGCTAAGTTTTTAGGAGGTGACACCTTATTGTTTTTACCCTAATTTACTGAAAAACTGCCATTGAGTAAGTTTAATTCTCTGTGGCTCCACAGGGAATATGTATCCCTCCATTGTGCTTATCATTTTCCCCAAAGATTATCACACACCTTGGACAATTTAAGGCCCTGCTTCCACCTTCTGAAAAATTTCACTGCAATCTGTAGGTACAACCTATGTAAATGGGTAATTGACCTGCCCTTTAGTATTGAACATATTTCCCCATTCCTCATATGACTGCTGGAAACATAATAAATAATAATGAATCTAATGCTCATTTATTAGTTTCAAAAGCATAGTGATCGAAATATGGAAGATTACCAATCGCATAATAAACTTTTTTTTGTAAAAGGCATAGGAAATGTGTAAGACAGTTGCAATCAAAAGCATCCCAGTTTCCCCACTATGGTCCCAGTACTGGGAAGTGTGCGGCACAGGGGAGAGAGCCAGAAGCTTCACCTGCCTTCACCGCTGCTCCCCAACTCAGCGCTCACGTCACCCCCTGAGCTTTGCCTCCTGTCAGATCAGCTGTGGCATTAGATTCTTGTGGGAGCACGAACCCTGCCTTACACAGCGCCCGTGAGGGATCTAGGCTGCTGCCACTTATGAGAATCCAGTACCTGGTGACAGGAGGTGAGGCTGAGGCATCCATGCTAGAGATGGGACCTTCTAGTTGCAGGAAAACAAGCTCAGGGTTGACTCTGATTCTGCATAATGGTGAGTTGCATAATTATTTCATTATATATGACAATGTTATAATAATAGAAATAAAATACATAATAAATGTAATGCGTTTGCATCATCCTAAAATCACACACCCTCAGACCACAGGAAAAGTGTCTTCCGTGTAAGCCTTCTGTTCCTGGTGCCAATACCGTGGGTGTCCACTATTCTGAATGGTTAATAAACCAGATCGGTGACAGAGCTAGTAATTCCTTTCATACTACCCTGAATCTTAGTGATATGTTCAAAATTTCTAATTATCATCATTACAGTTACATTATGATATTCATAATTAATGCCATCTTAACAGGCTACCATTCTACAGAAATGTCTGAAATGAACAAAGGGGTGACTAATAGTTAAAATATCTATTCTGGTCCTTTGGGTTTATAATTGATCTTAGCTACTGTGACCCCAAATTCAGTATAACTCCTCCTTTCAATATTTAACAAAGATTCCCCAAGTTGGTTAGGGAAGAATCTTATAAAATGTTAATGACCATTTTAATATTTTTTTCAGTTAAAGAGATTGTTGTACAGTATTCATTCATAAGCTATATTCCACAAAACCAGAATACCAACCACTTCTTCATTAAACCAATACCCATGAATTGTGTATTTACAGTGGACAGAGACACAAAGATGGCTAGGTCATGAATTTTACTGCCAAGAAGTCTCAAACAGGAATAAAAATGGTCATTTATGGAGAAATCACACACTCCAGTGGATGGTCTAAAGAACTAGAAGCAGAGGGTGATGACTTTCCCTTGAGGTCAGGGGCTGGTCAACACGGCACAAAAGGGTTCGCCCTTAACCAGCCCAGACAAACAACGCCACCGTTACCATTTCTCATTTAGAGAGAAATCTCTCATACACACAAAAAAATTTGCACAAGACGTATCTGTGTCTTTCCACACTCCCATGATGAACCGTATCTCGCCCGTACAGCACTGAACGTCTATGATTTACTCTTGTGCTGCCGTACGTCCTGCCTAGCCTGAGAATAAGCTACAGCTCAGAAAACCCAGCTTCACATAGGTCCAGAGTCAGCCCTAAATACTCTGGCAGTATCTACAAAGCCCAGCTTGCACTGATGCAATTGTGCAAGAGAAAACATCCATGCAATCTAAAGACCTACCTTGACCCTATGCTGCAACACCCAAATGAGTCCAAATTTTGCAAAGAAGGCAACTGTGAGGTTGTTGCTTCTTTTCTTCTGTTTGTTACTGCATCTACCACAGTCGATGCCTGTTAGGAGAATAACCCTTATCTGTAAAATAGCTTAGGATAATCAAATTCATATTTTTAGGGGAACATTCACTCTTTCAAACAATTATTTTAGGGCCTTGCTTTGTTCTGGAGATTGCAGTCTCCTTGGACGCTGAAGCGACTGTCTCTGACGATAGATCAGATCACAGTCTCCTGTGTCAGGGAAGGAGATATCGGGTCATTACAAATTAGATAGATGCCAGACAGATAGTCCAATACAAGGCACACAGATACCCAGAACAGACTATGGCTTGGTAGTGAGAGCTACACATTGATAAGGGGGAAGTGCTCTAAAGGCTAAAGGCAAATTTGTATCACAAACTTGTTTTTGTCTTGGCTTAATTGGATTCTAATAAATGAAAACACTGGTCATGTCGGTGAGTCCAATGCAGGCTGGATGTGATAAGAAGTGGAGAAGGAGAAAGTGATACTGGACAGGTGAAGAAACTCTGGGAAAATGAACATCAAAAAGATGTCTCTAGAAGGGAGTTAATGAACTTTCAGTGAACTTCCTTCTGTTACCCAGAAATTATTTGCTGCCTGCAGGAGAATAGTAGCTAATCAGAGAAGCATTTAAAGACCCCCTCATTGTAAGGGCTGCACCAGGCAGGTTGTGAATTGCAGGAAGGTCTGCCCTTTACTTCAACTCCAACCAAGCAGAAGCAGGTGGGAGGGCTGTAGTTCCCTTTTCCCCCAAGCCTTAGAATACAGAGAAACTGTCGCAAGTTCATTAAATCATCAACTATTCAATGGACAAAGAATACAGAACCTGAAAAACACAACTATTTGCAGATTTCTTTTCACACCTGTCAAAAAGCAGGTGAAAATTATAAGAGCAGATTCTAGGTATTACTGCAAAATTAGAGCTCCGCTAGGAGGCTTATTGGCTCATATCGTCTCTCCAGAGCTTCATGGGTTGCAACATCTTCTAATTAGCATCCTTATTATTAATAATAAAACAATAATGAATGACAAAACCGCTATCATTGAATACCTACTTTGCTCTAGAAAGCTCTTATTTAACCTCAACAAGGAAATTCCTACCCCAACTTGGCCATCAGACCTGATTAAAAATGACTGAGCAATAGTCATCACTCCAATAGGTTATGCAGAAAATTTTATGTGGAAATTGTATCCTATACTCTAATCTTTCTGGGTTTAAATCTGTATGTGAGTTTTCATATGTCACTCATTGCGAGGGTGGAATGGATAACCACTCAAGACAGCTGTGTACAGTAGATAAACTGTTGTGAGGAACCAATGGTTATGTTCCAAATGAGGCGGGAGGCTATAGAAAATGAGGATTGTGCACCTGCTCTGGATCCTCATGGAAAAACAGACCCTGCCTGTGGGCTGCTCACAGGGCGAGGGCTCCATCATATAGAGGAGGTAAGGTGAATCTTCAGATGTGTTCAAGGAAATGCTTGATTTACACTGAATCCTGGTGGTTATCTGAGGATACGTCCTGTTGAAGGACAGACCATCTCACTAAAGTGAAAACTTGGAATTTGGCTACCCCGGCTTGCTCATGCCCTAGAGAACGGTGCACCCACAAACAGTAAACGCTGCCCGGATTTGTATTCAGCACTTACATGACCCTTAAGAACTCTCCTTCATATACTCCCCTCTCCATTTCATAAGGGCCACTGACTATTCCTCACTTCCTTAGCTTCCAGAACTGTCAGTCAGCTGCCCCAATTTGTACAAAAACAATAGGCCCGGGATGCAATATCACACATGACCAGTAGGTGCCGCCATCAACCACACGATCTTAACATTTGACTCAAGGATGTTTCCAATCAAGTCCTTTTGTTTCTTGTTTATACAGGTGGATAAAAATAATGCCTAGTTTTATAAACATATACTTCCTACAGATAAAACAAGGATGTGTGCCTAAGTCAAGTTCAAACATAATTTTTTTTTCTTTTGGCTGGGGCCAGGTTTGAACCCACCACCTCTGGTATAAGGGGCAGGTGCCACCCTCAAACTTATAATTTTAAAGGATAATATATGCTCCAATGTGGTAAAGAGAGAGAAGAAACAATTAAGAGAAGGCAGGAGCACCCAGTGCATGCTCCGAGCATGACATGTTGGGGATAGGGAGACAGATGAAAATTTGACAGAATCAATTTTCTGTGGGAAAAGATAAATGAAAAGAGATACAGTCTAGGTAGGTGTAAGCCCTACCAACAATATGAAAAAATGAAGGGAATTGAGTAGGTAAATCTGAATGGGATCACAGCAGTCATCATCTAAGAAGCAAAATTTGAGCTACATGGAGGAAGTAGAGATGGGCATTCTGAGAACAAGCAAATATCCAGAAAGGAAGAACAAAGCCATCTGAGTTCAAGTAGAATAAGGACATCATGGTCCAGGGAGAGAGAAAAGACCCAGGAAGCAGCTCAGTGGTGAAAGAGGAATGAGTAGGACGGGGGAGGCACATGATTAAATTTCTTACATAATGAAGACCTTTGGACATTGCCCTATGGACATTAGGAACGTGAGAGTCATTAGTTTGAAGATGGTGACTCTAGACACAGCATGCAGGATGGATGCAAGAAGATAGAAATGCAACTCCAGGAGAATAAAGAGCTGATTAGCCTGAGAAGAAAAGGGTTGAATGCAACAATAACTAAGCGGATAGGAAGGACAGACTCTAGATTAGCCTGAGAAGAAAAGGGTTGAATGGAACAGTGAGTAAGGGGACGGGAAGGACAGGCTCTGATTTAAATATATCTTGGGATTGGGTTTGACAAGGGCAGAACAGGGGGGTCCTGAGGATCTTGGGAGGGTTACTGCGGAGAGCTAACAGTCTGGAAATATTTTGAGATGGGTAATGTAGGAGGCTGAGCATAAGAGGTCATCATTTGATAATTTAAAAAAGAAAAGTTAAAACAAGTTATTTTGGAAGTAAAGAGGGGTAGTGAATTCATCCCTATGTACGTTGAATTTGAGATACCTATGAAATATTTAGGTACACACATCCAGTGGACAAGTGGAAATTTGAGAGTGGTTAACTTATGAGATAGAGACATTGTAAGTATTCTAACACATATTTTGTGATCCGTATTTTATACATAGGCCACTATTTGCTGAGGCAGTAAAATACTAATAAACACATGAGTTCCCATGTCACAGTCAAAGTGCTAGTTTCTTATATTGGCCGAAGTGAATTTCCTTTGATTTGGTCAGTTCATTTTAGGACAACACTTACTAAACACCTCACAGGTGGAAGACACTGTCCTAGGTACTATTGCTACAAAAAGGAGTAATTCTCAAGAGCCTTATAACTCACTGAAGGTCCAAACATCTGTAAGTCAAGCCAAGGCACACTCAATGGTCATTAAACACTGGTTGATTTAAGTGGGCACCTTATTCTGTTCTTGGAAATTTTCATAACAACTTCTGAGTATAAAGGATGGAAGTCTAATTTATTTTTTGAGACTCGGTTAAGTGCCTTCTACATGTAAAGTATCCTACCAGATTCTAAGCAGGACGAGAAAATAAACAGAGATGGGCCTTTCTTTCAAGTGACTTTATAGAACATCGTACACACCCAAGCAATGTGAGGGAAGATCCGCTAACAGAGTTGTAGCTATCCAATTTTAAATGTGGGTGTCTGAAGGCTAATTTGTTTATTTATTTATTTTTAGAGACAGAGTCTCACTATGTTGCCCTCGGTAGAGTGCTGTGGCATCACAGCTCACAGCAACCTCCAGCTCCTGGGCTTAGGCGATTCTCTTGCCTCAGCCTCCTGAGTAGCTGGGAACCCAGGCACCCACCACAACACCTGGTTATTTTTTTGTTGCAGTTTAACCAGGGCCGGGCTTGAACCCACCACCCTTGTTATATCGGGCCGGCGCCCTCCTTACTGAGCCACAGGCGCCGCCCCATAAGACTACTTTAAGTGCAGGGTTACTTAAATTGTTAATTGTGAATTGATTCAGGCATTCATTTACCTTGAGGGATTAGATAGGTTAATTAACTACCATGACTCATTTTTCAAATTATAACATAAAGACTAATTTCCCTACCTTCTGCCGCTAAGATGTTAATTAATACACGTTAGCACTGCACCATTTCCACATCCTATGAACATTTATACGTGGAATGGTGCTGAATCTCGGTGACTGACACTCCTCAGTTCAGCTGGGATTGTTATCGGAAGCTAGTGGGAGAGATTTGTCCAAATTTTCCTTAAGTGCTATTCCACAGGACTAGTGCTCTTGAATGAGGCAGACAGGTAACATGAATCATGCATATGCTAATTGTAATAAATAATGAAAATATTTAGACACAGTGAGGTCTGAACTTGAACTTTATGAATAAATTTTGATTAGTATGCAGTACAAGCTGTATACTCGGCTTTTGTTCTTACTGTTAAAAGGCAGTCATTACTTAACGGCATTTTGAAATTGTACAGCTGTTGGCTCATCTCACTGCTTCTACTTTTCTATCTTGGCGCAAAGCAGTCACATGGACTCGCCTCCAGGTATCACCATATCTATCTTTACAGGGACCTTGACTCATAATGTGGAAACACTGATGTGGACGGCCCTATGTTAGTTTCCCCTGAGTGGAAGACACGGCTCCTACAGACTAAAGGGACTCAATGCTGAGAGCCGTCTCTGACCGCGGGAGGACCCAGCTACAGCTGCCCAGAGCAAGGCCATCAGCCTGCCTCCGAGAGTGATGAAAGGAAACCCTTTGGAGCATGGACGAATCTAGTTTTTAGTTAAGGCTATTCTTACATATCTACCCCTGCATTTCCAATAAGAAATGAAGTAAAGTTTATAAAGATGGAGAGTTTAGAAAAGAACATTCGGGAGGCAGGGCTCTGGAGCATAAAGAAATGGCAATGGATGAGGGTGTCAGTAAGCCATCTCTCTTCCAATAGATCCAAATGGTGACATGGCTGAAATGAAGACAGAAACTGTCTCAGAGATGCTCCGTGAGGTGAGACTGTGACACCAGTGGCTCTGTCCCCTCTCTTCCCTCTGAGCCCAGGAGCCAGCTGCAGGGAGGGCAGGATGGGGGAAGCCACATGGATGGTACAGAGTGGCTTCCCTGGTAATGACAAGTAGAGGGGAACAAATGAAAATGAAGGAAGGGTGGTTTTAAACAAGGGGAAATGCAGCTATTTGCAACTTTCAACAGTTTGCTAGCGTCCTACACCCACACCGCTCCCTTCTTCAGCCCTTTCAGATCCCATCGGGGGTTGGTTCACTCTGGGCTCTCAGTGCAGGAGCAGCATCAATGCCAGTCTCCTTCCTAACATAATTGTTCTGGGAAATAGCGTGAAGTGCAGCTTTTCCTCAAAGACTATGCAATCAGCTATTGAAGACAGGACAATACACAGAATGCAACCTGGTGTGGGTTCTGTGATAACTAAGCACAGCTCACACTGGGGAAAGGGGGGGAGAAGAAAGCTTCCTGATGGAGACCTTCAGAGGAATGAGGGCCTTGTCATATCACGTCACCTTCAGGGAGTAAAGCACCATCAGATGCCACTTTCACCTGCCTGGCTTGGGCAGGGCGCACGCTAAGAGTGTTCACACACAATCAGTCTGTGTTTTGGCAGATTGAGAGAGGCTATTCTAAACTGTTCTTGCAGTAAATCTATTGAGTCAGGGCTGGAAGGAAAAGCATTAAAAAGAGACCTTCATTCTCAGAGACTTGCCCATGCCTCCTTCTGTGGCACACCAGGCCATCGGCTCAAAGGCAGGCTAACCAGGAATAAGCCTTTTCCCTCCCAATTTCAGTCTTAACTGACAGGTGCTCTGAATCCTTGAGTTGCCATTTGAATGGGACACTCCTTGCTTATTTTCCCCCTCCATCTCTGGTTTCAATCCTTTTCTATTTTCCACAATTAAAGCTTTAAGCCTACATACATCATAAATTTTACTTCATGAAACACAACATTTTTGGCAAATTAATTCATAATAATTCTTTTTCTATGAATTACTGCAACCTGTGTTTTCTATGAATTAATGCAACCTGCCCCTTTCATGCTCAAAACTGTGCTGTTGTTAGAACCTGTTAACTGTCTTCTAGTCTCTCTGCTATAGATTCCCAATTTTCCATTTCACTGTTGTGCCTCAGGTTCCCACCTCAAACTATGATTCTTCAAAAGCGGTGTTATAATTGATATTTCGTTGCTTCCCCCCATCAGGTGCAGAGAAGGAAATTTTGCCATGACTCACTCTCAGTATATAAATCTCTTTTCAATAAATACAACTAAGATTTTTCCAACAAATGTTTAGTTGTTCATTCATTCATCTGTTTATTGCCAATAGAAGGGCCAAGAAGTGAACTAGTGCATGCGTAAAAGTGCACTAAAAGTGAAATGGTGCACACCATGAGTGTGCAAAAGGATTGAAATAGTGCACACCATGAGTGTACACAGGAAGTGAAATAGTATATACCATGAGTGTGCACAGAAAGTGAAATAGCATATACCATGAGTGTGCACTGGAAATTAAATAGTATATTCCATGAGTGTGCACAGGAAGTGAAATAGTACATACTATGATTATGCACAGGAAGTGAAATATCGCATAGCATGAGTGTGCACAGGAAGTGAAATAGTGCACCATGAGTGTGCACAAGAAGTGAAACAGTGTGCATCATGAGTGTGCTCAAGAAGTGAAATAGTGTATGCCATGAGTGTGCACAATAAGTGAAATAGTGCACCATGAGTGTGCTCAAGAAGTGAAATAGTGCATCATGAATGTGCACAATAAGTGAAATAGTGCACCATGTGTACAGTAAGTGAAATAGTGCATACCAGGAGTGTGCACAGGAAGTGAAATAGTGTGCACCGGGGCAGCGCCTGTGGCTCAAAAGAGTAGAGCGCTGGCTCCATATGCCAGAGGTGGTGGGTTCAAACCCAGCCCTGGCCAAAAATTGCCAAAAAGAAAAAAGAAATAGTGTGCACCATGAGTGTGTACAGGAGGTGAAAGAGTGCACCATGAGGGTGTACAAGAAGTGAAATAGTGCACACCATGAATGTGCACAGGAATTGAAATAGTGCACCATGAACGTGCACAAGAAGTGAAATAGTGAGTGTGCACAGGAAGTAAAATAGTGCACCATGAGTGTGCACAGGAAGTGAAATAGTGTGCACCATCAAAGTGCACAAGAATTGGATGTGCTTTATAGTGATACCCAGGTCTCACAGCACACTTGGATCAATACTTTTCACATTTTATTAATCACTTTGGGTCCTGCTAAAAAAATTTCCACTGACATTTAGAATGTCACTCCAAAAGCACCAAAGTCTCTAAATAAACTAAGAATTGGGAGTCCATCCATTTCACTCTTCTATTTATTATTTCCAAAGTAGGGGGTACTAACATGCACAAGTTTCAGCCCTCAGAGATAAAATATAGTAATTATTTTCTATTTAAAAATTTAATAAGAAGTGTAATTTCTCACACACATTAGAACATGAAACCACATGGAGCCAGATTTCAGAATTCTTATTTCTCCTGAAGTCAAAGATTGATACCATTTTTGGTGCTAAAGTATTGCTTGCAAAGTTTATTGAACTTCCAATTTTTAAATATTCCCTGGAAAAATATAAACCACAGATTTAAACATTCATAATTAAATATCATTAAAAAATCTTTAGTATAATTGATCTTCGCATGCCAGAAAGTGTGCCACTGCATTCTCTACTCAGCACTACCATTTCTAAGTCAAAGACCAACCTCTTGGGCTTCTTCTTCAACACAACTCTAGGGAAGGAACCCTGAGATCATAAGTCTTTGGTGTAGGCAGGTGTAAAATACGACTGTGGAACATAAATTCCCCTCCATCCTGTGTGCACAGAAGCCTACTCTTGGCTTCACCGCTGAGCGCAGAGCCCTGGGACTCTGGCAGGCCTTGTTCAGGAGGGGCCCCCATCCAAGCCTTGGGGGAAACAGACATCCCCCCACACACACTAAGAGCCTGGAGTTGCCTGACAGCCTCAATCTTTAAACCTCATTTGTCCTTCCCTACATCTGGGCTGTGGCCTCTCCATTTGTTCCCAGTTATGGTCTGAGTCTTTCCCCTGCCAAATTCATGCCACCAACTGGTAGTCTCTTCATCTGTCAGGCAGTGCAGGTACAGAAATGACCATAGCGGGGACTGAGAGACTTGAGTTCAAAGCCTTGTCACTACCTCCCTGTGAAATATGGGCCGACTACCCAGCTTTTCTGAGCCTCACTACAACATCCATACTATAGCAATAATGATAATAGCAATGTTTCCCATCATCACAATAATGAAGGTCAAATTAGAACGTTTATTTGGAAAACTATACAGTTCATCACCTGTGAAGTGAAACAAAGAAGCATCATTATTGACACCCTCCCTTCATCAGGAACCGACTGACTTCCCTCAGGCCACCAGCACATGTTTCCTTTGATGCCTTCAGAGTTCTGTTCTGGGCAACACACCCAAACTCCATGTCTACAAATGTTACAAAACTAAAAAAGTAGCTGGGCGTGGTGATATACACCTGTCATCCCAGCTACTCAGAAGGCTAAGGCAAGGGACAAAGAAATTGTACATATAAAGGGAAGAAGTGGAACTGAGTCCCTTTAACCCTCCACATCTACAATTTCAAATCCTTGCCCTCATCAAGGTCCAATTTAAACAGCTGCCCAGTTCCGTGAAGGGTTCTCTTTGTACCAACCAGGAGGTCCACTCCCTGTGGCCTCACCTCCTGAACACTGCCTGACTCAGATGAAAGCAATTCACAGTATCCAGTATTCTGTGGTTATGCAGGTGCACATTTTATCTACTCTTCCACAACATAATACTCTATTTCTCACAGTGTCCACAATAGAGCCTTCAACTTGCAGGTAAAATGTCTCCAGTGAGTGAACAAACTGATAACATATAAAATACTATCATCAGGGGACATGGAGGAGAGGGAGGGAAGCCCTGAGCTTGGAGACAAATTACTCCCACTCCAGCAAGCCTTTTTTTTTTTTTTAACACAAAGGCGAAGTTCGGGAGCAGCACACTCCCCTGAGTCATCAGGAAGGCTGATGCTGTGATAGTCTTAGCTTACTGTCTGCGGCCACTGCATGCATGCTAAAGGCTTCAACTTTCTACTCATTAGGGATAAAATTAGTCCACACAATGCTGATCTAACACATGGCATTGGTTTTGGCTTCCAAATTATATTTTTTCAATCCACTATGAATTAATTTCTGCTATATGTTGCACTGGGGGGAAAATGACTTTAATTGTAGACACCTGGTAATTTCAGGCAGTTTCCTATCATTATATTTCCTACTAAAACTAACATTTTTGGATTCAGGGTTTATGTTTACCTAAACGTCCCCAAGCATCAGTACATTGGCCTTCAATTGAATTATTTATTGCTGAAAAAAATCAGTGGGAAGGACTCATGCACTTCCCAAAGGAAATTAACTGATCTGAATATGGATAGCAAAGCTTTCACCCAGCCTTTTGTATCTGACTATTATTTACTCAGCATAATGCCATCTTTTTGCTCATAATAGCCTCAATCACCACTCTACTGCTGCAAGGTCAGAGCCACCCACTGAGCTTTTCTTGCAATTCAGAAACCGGCCATAGGGGGGTGCACAAAATTAAATGGACACAGATTGCTTTTTCTGCATCTTCATTTAATAAGCTTCCCTTCTAAACAACCCATACAAAAAGTATCTTTTTAGAACTAAAGGAAATAGAATTTACTCATTACTATTCCAGACTCTAAAGAACCAATCACAATGATAATAATTATTATTACTATAAACCCCCCTCAAGGATAGCCTAATCAATTCCCAAGACAAGTTCACCAACTAACAAGTTTTCTGATCCAGTGAATTCAAACCAGTCTTTAAAACTTTAATATGCTCGGAGATACACCACTGTCACATTACTTAACAGTATACAGCAGTGTGAAAAAAGTATGGTTTTATTTAACTGTGTGTTTGCCAAATAGACGAATCAAATTGGTATATTGTTGATCAGACCTTTAATCAGAACTACAATCATACCTATGGGATTTTTAAAAGTATATTCACATACTATTTAGCATTTTGTCCTAGCATATTAGGAAATTAAAGTATACAAATAGTGCAAATGCTATCTACTGTTGCTATTTAATCTACCTGAGTCCTTGTTCTCTCCCAGGGAGTCTCCCAGGTGGCATAACTATATACATTACCATTAACGGTATCACTTCTCATGAGAAATAAAGTAAACAAATTGTCACACAAGGACTTTCCTGGCTACACATTTTGGTAATTGTACTTGCCAAGTTTTTGCATAGGTAAGTAGAAAAATGTTTTGTTAGCATGAGTAAAAAATGAGAAAAAATACATGAACTCTCTAAACATATTCACAAAAGAGTGTACTTGTCAATATCACATTTAACATACAGAACAAAATCATCAACTTTTTAGATTTAAAAGAGGAAGAGTGATAAACGTGCTGGCTGCTTTGTTGATGTTGACATTAGCTAGCCAGGAATATTATATCCAAACCCACACACCACATCTGCATTGTCATCATGCTCACATTTTATATCCATTGCTTTGAGAGATCATGGAAATAAACTATCATATCCATGCACAGTCAGCAAAATTGCTGAATGACGCATAATTTTGAACTAATGTTCTTGTCATCTGTGTATTTTGGCCACTATTCAACTGTGGCGGCCAGTAGCTTCTTGGATTTTCTAAAATCAACCAATATTTCCTGGATTTTTTTCTATGAGTTTGAATTGAGAACTCTTAATTTAGGAGTTTTGGATTCAAAGCTGAGAAAGCATAGTTCCCACTTTATATTCAAGTAAGAGAGAGAGAGGTCAGTGTAATGTGTTGAATTCTGACAAGCTCTGAGATAGACTAATATGCTTTGTGGCGAAGGAGCACAGGAGAGGTGCACTAATGTGGTGTCAGGGAGCTGGCAGAGACAGATTTGAATTAAACAGTGTCCCAAGGGAGGGTATAGTGGAAGACAAGGGATATTCAGATATTCACATTGGATATTTAAATAATATATGTACTGACTTTTTCCCACTACATAATGAGGACTTTATCCATCACCTTGGTAAATAAAATGACAAGGTTACTGCTAGCATTTGAACTTGACCTCTTTTGCATACACATAAAACTGATAGAATATATGCAGAGTTTGCTTAGTCAGAGCATCGCACTCCACGGCCACCCTCTCATTTCTGTCTTTCCAGAGTGAGCAATTTTGCCAATCTCTGTTGTGCTACTTCTGAAACCTAATAATTGCAGGAGTTAGAACTGTCAGATGGCCACTGAGTAGTTTTCTTATTTCTTTCTCTTCTTCATACTATTCTGCAGGAAAACTAGCAGATTCGCTGAAGTACCAACACATCTTGGGGTCTTTTTATTTCTTGACTTATGCAAGAATTATAGCTCTAACTTTCAAAGTTGGAAACATGTGTAGTAAGGTCTTGGACTTTCGTTTCCTTTCAGACCTCATTTTCTGCCTCACTATTTACAGCTGGTAAGGAACATCTGGATGTACGCTTGTGGAGTTTAAATGCAGGTGGATACTCCTGCTTGGGGGGCTGACTTGGGTGGCCCCCCGGTACCACCTTGGCGTCTAACGCTCTAACCCACGCCGTGTGAGGTTGGCCTTACGGTTCTGCCAGGCCGGCTCTGGGGCATGATGGACCAAGACTCTGACCAGCCTCCTGAACCCACTACCCAAATGGCTTTTGCTGTTCCAGCTGCACGTACTCTAAAGATTCTGCTTTAAATCCATGAGGATTTTCTGTCTTCTGCAGGAGGCTCATGTGTTGGTGACTACGCTAGTGACACTTAGAATCTTAATAGCTAAGCATGAAAACAGGGACTTCTGACCTGGCACTTTCAGTCTCTCCCTTTCTGAACTTGATCCTACGTTCAGTTGAAATCTAGTTCTGGTTTTGAACTCTGTTTCTAGAGTTAAATTGACTTAATCCTGGAAATGAGTCGATGAGAGAGTGAGCATGTTAGCAAAACAGTATCTCATACACACGTGTGTGCAAACACATACATATATGTACATATCAGCTTTGTCTGTAAATATATTTCAAATAGATTAATTCACGACAGAATAATACTAAAACTTACTAGAGACTAAAAGCGTGTGCTCCTAAAAGAGGCTATTCATTGGGAGACAAAATTATACAGAGAGTTCTCAAGATCCATATTAATTATTTTCCCTAATGTTCTGTCAGTAGAAGAAACTATATTGGTTTAAAATAGCATTTTAATCCCGATAATTGGCTAACTCAGCCAGAACAAGGCCTGACTCTGCGCTTATAGACCAAGCCCTGATTCTACACTTAGAGGGAGCTTACACTTTCTTTTTTATTCCCGAATGCCATTCTCTCCAAAGTCTGTCCCTTTTTGTATGCAAATCTAAGATCCCTGCCTATATAAAATTAATTAATGCTTAAAGTAATAATGGGTTTGAGCATTCACCATGTCTTTAGCACTTTTAGAATCTCAAAGAGGATTCTAAGAGAATTAATTGGCATAAACAATTTCTGAGAATGGTTCTTGAATACGTAAATCCTAAAAAATGACTCTACATCATATTTTAGAATCATAAAGTTAAAAAAAGAATCCTTGTTATTTTCATAAAATTAAAAATTTTAGAACAGATTTAAATTTACAGGAAAATGGCAGAGAATGGCACACAGACTTCTTAATACACATCACACCTAATTAGCACCCCTATTAACATCTTAAATTAATTAGCATTGTACATTTTTTGTGGCTAATGGAACAATTTTGGTATATTTTATTAAGTGGAATTCATACTTTAGTTAGATTTTCTTGTTTTTTACCCAATGCCCTTTCTCTATTTCAGGATATGCACTACACTTAGTCACGGCGTCTTCTTAGGCTCCTGTCAGCTGTGACAGCTTCTCAGGCTTTTTATTATTATTATTGTCATCATCATTATTATTAGTCCCATGACTGGCCTGAACAGTTTGAGGCACCGTGGTCATGGCTTTTGTGGAATGCCCTTCTACTGGGATTCTTCGTGGCAACTCAAGGTGTAAATCACACACAGTTTACCCATGTAAAGTACACATTCTACGGTGGTAGTGTATTTCCTCACATGTGCAGTCACCAGGAAAGTCAGTGTTAAACATTGTCATCACTTCAGAAAGAAACGCTGCACTCTTCCGCTTTAGCTTTGCACCCCTAACCCTCCGGGCCACCAACTGCCCCCTCCAGGCCCTGCACTGCCACCAGTCCATTTTGTTGAGGTGTATTTCCCTCTTCCGGACACTTTATGTGAATGGAGTCATGCAATCCATGTTGTTATTTTGTGACTGGCTGATTTCGCTTGGCCTACTTTCAAGGCTCACCCGTGGCGAAATAATTCCCCCTTTGCATGGTTGTGGCACATTCGGCTCCTTGTGTCTACTCATGCACTGTTGGGTGTCTCCACTTTTTGTCTATTCAAATAATGTTTCTATAAACATGTCTGTCCGTGTTTGTGTGAGAATACAGTAGTGTGAGGTATGCGGACCGGTCTGTGAAAGAAGGGCCGTACATACAAAGTGGCCTGTGAGACTATAATGGAGCCAAAACACTCCCCTTGTCTAGTGACATCTTGCCCGTAATAGTCCCCCAGCTCCAGTCATCAATGGTGGGTTTCTAGCGGTGGTGGTGTAAATAAATCCCCTGCCCTGCCAGCATATAAAAGTCTAATACATAACAATGTGTATGGAACGTTGTACCAAGAAGGGTAATAGATGAACATGTTTATGTGTTTATTGTGCTATAGAGTTTATCAGAAATGTAGACTTATTCTCCCCAAAAGTCAACTATAAAATAGTCTCAGGTGGGTCCTCCGGGATGTATCCAGGAGAAGAGTTGTTATTATGGGAGAAAAGTCTTCCTGGCGGGACTAGATGGGCGGGAGGAAGGCACTGACACTGACCTAGGGCGGGCCTAGGCTCATGTGTGCATTTGCATCTTAGTTTTTTTTTTAATTTAAACCAAAAATATTAAAATTTTAAATAGGAAAATAAAAAACACTTATATCATAACATTCTGAAGACAGTAAATATTTTTGCACAGCTATAGAATATGCTTTTTAAGCTAAGTGCAGAAAAGGTCAAAAATTTTTAAAAATCAAAAAGTTTATAAAGTAAAAAAGTTACAATAAGCTAAGGTTAATTTATTATTGATGAAAGAAATTATTATAAATGTAGCATACTCTAAGCATACGGTGTTTATAAAGTCTGCATAAGAGCAGGGCGACAGCCCAGGCATCACACTCATTCACCACTCGCTGACTCACTCAGAATGACTTCCAGTTTTGTAAGCTCCATGTACCATCCTTTATCTTTTATGCCATATTTTTATTGTGCTTTTTCTATTGTACATGTATTTGTATACGCAAAGCTCAGCATTGTGCTAGGAAGGCCTGCAGTATCCAGGACAGTGATGTGCTCCAGGGGTTTATAGCCCTGGAATGCAGCAACCTAGGTAACAGAATATGTAGCAGCTTCTGTAACAACCCATGGAGTGATCTGTGTAACAAGCTATGTAGCAACCTGTGCAGCAACACGTGTAGGAACCAGGAGACTTGCACAGACCAAGTGGCAGTTTTATGAAACATACAAGCAATCACTAGACTTTAATGAACAGACCTTGGCAGTCTGAAATTGCTCAGCTGTGGAATTCCAGTGTGGGGTGGGGCTCAGGGGAGGGAAACTTGTTCTCAATAAATAGCAGCTGTGGAGGTTGCTCGGCCCCTTTTTCCCTACCCTTGGGTAGACCCACCTCCTGCAGCCTTCCAGCTTACAGCCCATCGTGGGACCTACTTCCTTGGTGACGGCACCCACGCTGGGAGGTGACGACCACCCCAAACAGCCCAGGTGGGCAGCATGTTCATTCATCCACCTTGTGAATAATATGTGCTAGGGTGTTCACACAAAGACAGAGTCATCTAAGGGACGCTTTTCACAGCAGGTATCTCCATTATTAAGCAATAAACATTTATTTGTCTTGGGTTCATACCCAGGAGTGGCATTCCTGGATTACAGGGGCCCTCTGTGTTTCATCTTTCCAAGAACTTCCAGAGAGTTTCATAAAGTGACTGTGCCATTTTACATCCCACGTGCAGCTGTAAGAGTTACAATTTCTCCACATCTTCAGCAACACTTAGTATTATACACCTGATTGTTTTCATTCTCGCCATCCTCTCAGGTATAGAAGCTTTGGTTGTCATTTAATGATATCAAGAATCTTTGTATGTGTTTATGGACCATTAGAAAAATGTGTAGTAAGTGCCTTTGCTTATTTTTGAATAGGTCCTTTGTGTCTTTATGATTGAGTTGAGGTCTTCTTGTGTTCTGGATACAAATCCCATGTCAGACACACAGTTTCCAAATATTTTCTTCTGGTCTCTGACTAATGTTTTCCTATCTTGTTGGCGTCCTTTGAAGAATACATGATTTTAGTTTTGATGAAATGTGATTAATGTATTTTTTCTTTTGTTGCTCATGCCTTTGGTAGAAATATTTTTCTTCTTTTCCATTGATATTCTAGGAAGTTTATCTGCCTTCCATCACACCACAACTACCAGCTTCAGTCACTTTCAGAAATCTTCCTAATCTTTTTCCTATTGCCACACTACCCCCTTTCACGCTTCCCTGGAATCCTCACTGAATTAGAATCTTTCATTCTCTGAGGTTGGTCCCTGTCTCTACAGCCTCGCACAGTTGGGCCTCTTCCTTTAGTCCAAGTCATTTCTCACCAGCGCCTCCCTGTCCCGTCTCGGTTGGTGACATCCGCGTCCAGAAGACCTGTGTCTGCTCACTGTCCCATTTCCTCAGTTTCCACCCAGCCCTAAACCTGTGGCATGCCTGCTATTTTCCCTAAACTACTTCAAAATACAACCAAAGCTAAATAAACCAAATTTAGCTTTCCTTTGCTAAATTCACTGAGCCGCGTTTAGTGCTCATAGCACCTACACTCCCTATGCACTTAACATAGATTCCCCTGCCCTTGCCTTTAAATCCCTTCCTTTCCAGGCCTTCACGATCTCGCCAACTCCTGTATTGCCTTTTGCTTTTCTGCCTCTGACTTCTCCACCAATTTCATCAATTATTATTATCTTGCAATACCTTTGCATATGTGTGTGTGTGCTCACATATACATATACACACATATATGTAAAGAGGAGTGTGTAGAGCCAGGATATATACATATATGAATATAAACACACACACACACATAGGTATTGGGAAGACAATAAGAATATGAAAATATAGATTATAATATTCTATATCTTTGTTTTTGTCCCCCTTTCTGAAATGTAAGTATAATAAGAGGAAAGGTTTATATATATGACATAAATATCTGTATCTGCTGCCCTCAGGCTGCACCCTGGCTCCTGTCAGGCCCCACACCGAGGCTCTGCAGAGCTCCCACACGCCCGTGCTTGGGTGTTTCATGATCATCTCGGGAATTCCTCGACTCCTCATTTCCCTCCACTGCGCGAGGAGTGAGACAAATGCACAAATGGAAGTTACTAATAGATTCTGACATTGATTCCAGAGATATCCACCAATCTATTGCATTACTTTAACAGGCTTTTATTTAAAAGTCCCCAAACTAAAAAATCTGGCATGGATGTGGAGGGAAAGGAACACTTGCACACTGTTGTTGGGGCTTCAAATCCGTCAGTCCCACTAGGTCAGACTTGGAACTAGTACAGCGTCTATGGAATATGGTATGGAGATACCTCAAAGAACTCTAAGGAGATTCAACAGTCTTACAACTGGCTATTTATCCAAAGGAAAATAAAGACGTTTTCTAAAAACCACACCTGCACTCAATAGTTAATGGCGGCACAATTCACAATTGCAAACATGCAGAAACAAAGCAAGCCCAAGTGCCTGTCAATACATGAGTGCACTAATGCAATGTGGTGCGCATACCATAAAGTCCTACGAAGCCATAAAAAGAATGCTGACCTCTTGTATTATCCTGGATGGAACTTGGAACCATTCTTCAAAGTGAAATATCAGAAGAATGGAAAAACAAACGCCACATGGACTCACTATTAAATTGGAACTAATCGATCACCACTTATGGGTACATATGGAAATAACACTCATCAAACATCAAGTATGTGGGAGATGGGAGGATGGAATGCCCAGGCAGGTCACTGTCCTTTTCAATAAACTTAGCCTGAAAAAAAAAATAAAAAGTCACAGCGTCAGATGTATGGTATGTGCAAAATTGTTAATTTACATATATCCCCAAACATTATGTGAACTCTGACGCTTCAGGCTTTATGAATTCAATGGTTCCTGCTGAAAGCAGCCTGAGTCCATCAGCACAGGACAAATGCCCAGACACACAGTGCAGGGTGTCAGCGTCCCCAGGGGTGTGACGAGGATTCCTCAGTACTTTAGGTTTTTCTGTGTGGTGCAGTTATGACTTTGTGTCTGGTGAGGGGCACGAGAGAATGGAATAGTGAATATTGTGAAGGAAACTGTGAACACTATTTAGCATTGTCATTTGGAATTTTCTGAGCAGAGGTAATGAAGAATAAATGTAGTCTAATTTATATATCCACTCAAAACTTTGAGTTGCTCTCCATCACATAAACACTTCCAAGTCATGGGCCAACATGTTTTAAATACAGCATAAGTTAAAGAGGGCTGAATAAAATGCCTAAAATATAAATATCTAAAGTAATTTTTTTCCTCCAGAACATATTAAAGCATTATTTATTAAGCTCACAATTTATGCCAGGAATAATTATTGGGTCTGAGGAAGCAGGACGGGGTGCTTGAGGGGGAAAGAGAACAAATGACTTTCCTATTATTATATTTATTTCAGAAAGGGGGGTCAAAAAGTAAAAATATAGAATATCATGCATTATGTATTATTTAAAATAAAAATAAAGATATAAATTTGCTTCATATTAGGGCTGTATACATTGGATACATGTGAAGGCTACAGCCGAACTATTGCACAAGAAGACAGGGAAAGGAGAGAGAGAGGGAAGGGGAGGGAGAGAGGGGGGAGAGAGGATAAGGGTGGGATGACACTTGAGGTGCATCTTTGAAGGGTCAGGAGAAAACTACTAAATGCAGAACACAAATGAGAAAATCTCACGAATGTTATGTCGAACAGGTGGATGAAAATATCTCAGATTGTATATGAAGCCCGCACACTGTACTCCATGATTGAACTAATGTACACAACTATGATTCAATAAAAAAAAAGGAAAAAATAAATAATAATAAAAAAAAGATAGTCCTTCCTGAGATCAGAGAAACTCAATAGCAAATCAGCTGCCAGAATTTTTTTAGAGGGCTGAAGGAGAGAGCCACAAGGCAAAAAAGTGCAGGTAGCTTTGGCAAAAAAGTGCAGGTAGCTTTTAGAAGTTAAACTACCAGCCTACCCTCTGCCAACCAACAGCCATGGGGGAAAATGGGTACTTTAGTCCTACAATAAAAAGGAGATAAGTTCTGCAAACAACCTGAGGGAATTTGGAGATAAATCTTTTCCTAAGTGAACCTCCAATGAGACCACAGCTCCAGGTGTCACCTGGATTCCAAACACATTACCCTGGAGTAGAGGATCTGGCTAAATTATGCCTATTGGACTTCTACCTTATAGAAACTGACAGATGATAAAAGTGTTAATTGAAGTCACTGAGTTGTAGGTATTTTTAGGCAGTAATAAAAATAAATACACTTGACTTCAAGACAAGATCTAGATTTTTCCCGGTATTTTTCTAGGAATGATGGTTTACTATCTTACCAAGAAAAATATCCAGGTTGGTTAACTGTGCATAACAGGGTCAGGAATTTGATATTACTGTATTTCAAATAGAATGCAAATAGAAGCCGGCCATGTGCTGTTTTATTCCTGGCTCAGAGAACCACCCACTCTATGGCCCTGCATGGTGACCAGTTTACAGTTAGAAGTCACTTGGTGTTAACTTGTTTATAGTTGAAACTGAACTTATTTTCTGTATTGATTCTCTAGCTAGCCCAGATGCTTCAGAACTTCTCAATTACTTTTAAATTTATAGAAATGATTTTTTTTTCTCTGCTTTCCTCCAACCCATGCCTTTCTGATCTGTTTTGCCACTTCTTTTTCCTCCCTATACTCCTTTCTTTTTTTTTCTATTAAATCATAACTATGTACATTAATGCATTTATGGGGTACAAAAATAAGTTTGGAAAATGCTCAAGAAACTAAAAGTAGACCTATTCTCCTTTCATCCACATTGGAAGTGTGGCTGCAGTCTGCTTCTTTAGCCACCCCACTTTCCTTCAATAGCCTTCCCCAGTCCCTATAGGCACACTTCACTTTCATTATTTTCTGCACACACTCTGCATTTTCATCATTCTGTGTGCAGGTGGTTCCTTCTGTCAGAAATGTTCTGACTACCTACCCCTTCACCTGGAACATTCATGTTAATTCTTGTGGACATGTCTCGAGTGTTCTTTTTTCTCTCAGGCTTTTGATTTTCTCCTTCCACCTACTCCTCCTTTTCTCTTTTCCCTCAAAGCTCCACCCCCACAAGCAGAGTTAGTCACCACCTCCTTTCACCTCCCACAGAAGTTAGTTCTCATTTCAGTATAAGCAGTTACTATGCTAATATTATAATTTTTCTTTTTCTATGTCAAAATCACTGCACCTCCCACTGGCTATGAACCCATCAAGGGTGCAAATCTCATTTTGTTCATCTCTGGATTCCACATACCCCAGCACAGTGATGAACACAAAAGTAGAATTCTAAATATGTCTTTGTGACTAAATACGCAGAAACACGTAGAATGTTTAGCTCCCAGATGCAGGAATGTCAGGCAGAATCATTAACAATTTGCACAAAGGATCCTGCCACTTGAAATTTCCAGGAATCACTAGAAATATGAATGATATACTTTACCAGAAGCTCCCAGAAAGCATAATCATGTTATTCTTGGTCTTTTACTTGTATTTTAGCAATAAAAGATACAACATGGAAAAAATTGAGGCCATGAGAAGGGAAGAAATGGATCAGTGCTCTTGATTATGTCAAACTGATTCTTGCACTGTCCTAAACCTCAAACTCCTTCCATCTCCCTGAAACCTAAGATCTCTGAACTCTTAACATGGCTGCATCTCTAATTATTATCTGGCTTCCTCTATAAAATAATATTTACATACAAAAGTAAACCCAACAAATTTAGTTCTATTATTGAGAGATTCAGTCGTTCTCTTTCTATATTATTCCGGATAAAATACCATATGAAACTGTAAGAAGTGCAAGGGAGCTTATAACTCATTATGTAGTACCAGTTACATGTTAAGCACTATTCTAGACCCCAGGGATGTGGGAGTCTATAGGTGATAATACAGAGAATGAAAAATAGATGAACATTGACAACACAGAGTGCTACGTGATATGGTGGAGTGAAGCCTATGAGTCAATTGTAGTCCAAAGGAACGGCCCTTCACTCACATGGGCTTGTGCCAGGATGAGGATGTCAGGGTGTCAGGCAATTGAAACTCCGAATGAGAAAGCAGTTTGTCCAAGGTACCATAGTAGTGGTAGCACCAACTCTCTTGATAGTCATTCTTGGGTTCTTGTTGATAATCTGCATAATTACAGGAAGTTGCATACTGTGATTTTGTAGCTCCTTTGGGGAAATCTTGGGATTGTAAGTAAGGGATTATATTTAAGTAAGTTAATCACAACCATAGAGTTCCTGGCATGTGGATGCTTTAGAAATGGTAAATACTTGTAATTCAAGGAGCTGACAACTTTAAGGCTTGAGCAAGTTCTGGCATAAGCAGCAAAGAAATAAAAGCTCCAACCGTGAGCCCAAGTGGATGAAATCACAGTTTTCAGGAAACGTGAATGTGGAATCCCAAATGATATCATAAAAAATAATTAATACATCTTTGTATAGCACAGTTTTACTACATCTAACTTTCCTCTTTCTGCATCACAAGTCTCCAGACATATAAGCCAAGTGCTGATAATAGTTCAATGCCAAGGCCACAGGCTTTGGAGTGGTCAAGCCTGTATTTAGATCCTCGTTCTGATAGTTCCTAGCATTATTGTCTTGGGTTAGTTACTAAATCTCTCTGTGCCTCTGCATTTATGAAACTAGGAGGGTACTAATGACAGTACCTACCTCAGAAAATTATATTTCATGAGATTAGATTTATAAGGCCCCTAATATACAGTAGGTGCTGAAGTTGTAGTTATTATTTATCACTTTTACTATTATCTACTCCTCACTCTGATACTTACAACCTCACATAAGAATGTTACATCTATTCTCTTGGGCTCAGTTTCTTCATTTGTAAAACAAATGGGGTGAAGTAGGTGGTTCCTAAGCAGCCTTCTCATTTCAGGCATTCTAAGATTCTAATGTTTAAAGACACATAGTACTTTCATATCTCTGACTTCATTTTCAGTCCTGCACTCTCTAAGGTAGGCTAGGCAGACACTAATCTTTGTAGGTGAGGAAACAAAAACTCTGACATAGGCACATGAGAAGCGGAGCTGAGATCTGAATGCAGCTCCTCTTATTTCTGTTGGAGTTCCCACAGTAGAGATCATGAAAGGCCAACACTCCAGGTCCTAATCTGCTGACTTCATTCATCCAGAACAAAACTGAATGGTCAAAAGGAAAAAGAAAAAGCCCCTGAACTTTAGTACCTTTAAGAATAATGGCTGTCCTAGGATACACTGCTCTGCCCTTCACCAGGGCTCCTAATCATTGTTAATTGTTTCAGTCATGAGAACTAAAGTTTGCTGACCTTTTATTCCATGCTAGTCCTGTGCTGAGGGCTACACGTATATTATTTCACTGACTCCATACAATATCCTTATGGAGTATTGTTAGTCTCATTTCATAGGTGAAGAAAGTTTGGCACAGAGTTAAGTTACTTACCCAAGGAACATGGGTTGCTATGAAAGTTTTGAGACAGATGGGGTTATGGTCCATTATTTCACTTCCAAGAAACACAGTTGACAGTGTTCTTTCTGGTTCATCTGTGCAAGTTTCAACTTGCTTGGCTTGTCAGTGTTGTGGAAGGGCTTCATTTGTTTCTGTCTATGCTGATTTTATGTTTCTTGATTTTTGTGTATCTCAAAACTTTTGTAAAGACCCACCCAGCATAACCTAGGATTGACAGAAAGCAGATTTGAACCCAGGTCTGTAGAACTGCAAAGCACAGGCTCTTAATTACTACACTGATCCATATACCACAGTTTGAGGTCATAAAGAGATGGAAGAATTTTCAAAATAGTGCGGAGACAAACAGTCACGGGGATATTGAATCATTAGAGAAAGTCCTATTGCTTCAGATTTTTCATTTACCAGGGTACAATAATTTGTAACACATTTTAGAACAATGTCCTATTAAAACAATCAAATGTTATAAAGAAAAAAATGGTAACAAAGCAAGAATAAAAGGGATGAGTTTTTAAAAGAGAGAAAACATGGGACCTGAACTTTAATCTTTGTTGTGTTAAAAATGGACATAATGGCTTTGAGTAGGTCCCTTCTTTCTGGGTCTCAGTTTCCTCATCTATACCAAGAGAGGAATAAGTACACTTGCTCAATTCGCCTTTAGCTTTAATGTGCATATGAATTATATTGTTAAAATGCAAATTCTGATTCACTGGGTCTGGGGTGAGTTCTAAAATTCAGAATTTCTATAAACCACTCGAGTGATGATTATGCTGGCTAGGGACCACACTTTGAGGGGTTATATCACCTGGGATGGAACTCTAAAGCTCCCAGGTATTAGTGTAAATCCCAAACTGCTAGGTAAACATGGAGTGACTGTTGATTTTCTTCTTCTTCTTCTTTTTTTCTTTTTTTGTAAATATATGTATTTTATTATTCTTCATTACATTATTTCCGCCCCCCCGACCCCTCCGTGGTAAGACAGAATTGATTTACAGAGAAGAACACAGAAAACACCAAAGCTCCTGGTAGAGGGAGAGATTTCAAGTGGGGAGAGAGAAGCTCTCTCCGTTCCTCTCCCGGTCAGAGAAATTTCTACTCGAATCTAACAAAGCTGTGTAATATAAATGCAATAAATTCAAGATAA
>CAUYRH010067677.1:0-18429 GCA_963574655.1 Perodicticus potto
AAGAAAGATGGAGACTTTACCTCTTTCATGTTTACATGGATGGAGCTGGAACATATTCTTCTTAGCAAAGCATCTCAAGAATGGAAGAAAAAGTATCCAATGTACTCAGCCCTACTATGAAGCTAATTTATAGCTTTCATAGGAAGGCTATAACCCAATTATAGCATAAGAATGGGGGGAAAGTGGCAAGGGAGGAGAGGGGAGGGAGGAGGATGGGTGGAGGGAGGGTAAGTGGTGGGGCCACACCTATGGTGCATCTTAGACGGGTTCAGGCAAAACTTAACTAAATGCAGAATACAAATGTCATCATACAATAACTAAGAAAATGACATGATGGCTATGTCAGTTTGATGAAAATGTTTCAGATTGTATATGAAACCAGCACATTATACCCCTTGATTGCACTAATGTACTCAGCTATGATTCAAAAATAAAAAAAAAAAAGAAAGAAAGAATGGCATTTCTAACTCTAATAATGGTAAGGTCAAAAGTTTTAATGAGATGGAAGAGGTACCAGAGTAGGGAGTGTAAGAGCTAGAAGATTATAGTAGTACTCTTGGGACGTCAGAATTCAGAGGTAGTGAGATTCTAGGTAATGCCAGAGTCAAGGTATGATAATGAATTTGGTCTTCTGAAGAGTAATGGAAGTGAAGTCATTAGATTTGAGGGTGCCAAGGATCTGTGAGACTAGAGCAGTGGCCCTATATCCCAGCTTATGATGTAAGTAGCAATGGAAATCTTAAAAACCTTCATTGCAATCCTGGTACACTAAAATCACCTGACAAATTTTTAAAATATCCATACTAAGGCCATATTTCCAGGAATTCAGATTCAATTGAGTTGGTTCCAAGCATCAGTGCTTTAAAAAACTTTTTCAAGTGATTGCAGATCAAGAACCACTGGGCTAGAGATGGCTGGAATCATCCACATGAATGTTGAAATCATCCAATGTGGCAGCAGGAATTGGAATAGAGAAGTAAAATATAAAGCAAGAGTGGGTGTGAAAATCATCTGACAATAAAGAGAAAATGGATGACAGTGATGGTGGATAGAGGAAGATAGAGGGTGATAATAGCAGATGGAAGTATTGAAGGAAGAGGGGATTTTACATGGTAGTAGAGAGCAATGGCCTGGAAACAGCCACAGGGTTTTAGGTGATATCAACCCTACTTTGAGGCAATATGCTGGTGGAATATGGGAAGAGGAGCTGGTTTGTAAAAGAAATATTGTGCCCATGAAGAGTCTGAGTTCAGCAATTAATGAAGGAGAGGAAGCGTACACTCTGATAAGAGGTTGTTGGTGTAGGGGAGTCTTGAAGTTGCATTTCCATAGCACACATTGGAATCAGGCCTGCCATACTGCTTGACACCAGGGATGCCATTCATATTGTGAGTGATGGGTCTGGTGGAGAAGAAAGTCCAGAGCAGCATGCTAGTGAGAGAATAAGAGAATGTTTGTGACCAATGAGACCTCCTATCTTCATTACTCTTCTTGCTTCATGTTTTTCTTTGACTTTATGAAGGACTGACTAACCAACAAGTAGGTTTAGGATCTCACTCATTTCAAGGTTGTCTTTTCCCTTACTTCTCTCAATTCACCTTTTCTCTAAAATGTGTCTCAACCTCCTAAACCATTTACTCCTACACTCTCCTGGTTGACCTCAGCTTGAAAGGACACCATTGTGACTTAATTTCACCATGCCACCTTTCATTCAAGAGTCACAGAATCAGCCCAGGACCTGTGGTAGTGGCTTGTTACCAGATTCAGAGAGACTTTGCAGTTCTTTGGTTACAAGATTCTGGCTGGGCATTCTCTTTCACAAGCCTTACTCTTTTAGGCAGAAGAGATGTCATTGAAGTCTCAGAAAAGTACAGATGAACAGGATGGATCCAATAGCTAAAAGAAATCATAAAGAAAGGAAGTCTTATGTTTGGGCCCCAAGCACTGCTTATTAACTGAATGCCAGTTGGCATGACTTGGGTGAAGATTTGAAAGTAGGTTGCAAGAGAATGTGCATTTCCCATATTAATTTGGCCTAACACAAGCTTCTGCTGTAAAGTGGCTAATCTATTTTCAAAGGAAAGGCTGATGTGATAGTGTCCTGCTCCCACCTCATCCATGTTTCAGCTCACTACAGAGATATTCAGTCTAGAATGAGTGTGCATAGCACTCACCCAGGGTAGGAAACACCAAATCATATTTTGCTTGGTCCTTGGAATGCATACATGCATCCATACCCACTCTTAGCTCCCTGTAGAACTTTCCAGATCAGTCAATCCCCCCTTGATCAAGACTCCAAGGCTGGGCAGTGTTTCTCATTCCCAGGGGAGGAAACAATGGATGTGAATGGGTGTTCATAGCTCCTGATAGAATTCTAGGATGACCCTCTCCCTCCATGATCCACATTCTTGTATAGTCCCTGCTCCTTGAGTGTAGGTATAATTGGTAAATATGATGGGTTATCTCTCCCATGATTATGCTACTATACACAAAAGGGGATATTTTGGATATAATTAAGGTTCATAACCAATTGACTTTAAGTTAATAAAATGGGGATTATACTAGATGCGCCCTGACTTAATCAGGTGAGCCCTTGAAAATTACTTTTCAACAAGCAATACTGCTGTATCTGGATATTCATAGGCAAAAAGATAAAACTTGACCTGGATTTAGCACAAAATTACACAGAATTTTGCTCAAAGTGGATCATAGATTTAAATATAAAATGTAAAAATACAAAACTTGTAGAAGAAAACAGGAGAAAAATCTTTAAAACCTAGGAATTGTTGAAGAGTTCTTAGACTTAACACAAAAAGCATAATCCATAAAGAATTAATAAACTTGACTTCATTAAAGGTAAAAAAACTTCCATTTTGTGAAAGATTCTGTGAAAAAAAAGACAAGCTATAGACTGGTAGAAAATATTTTCAAACTACGTGTCTGACAAAGAGCACATATCTAGAGGATATGAAGAACTCTCAAACCTCGGGCGGCACCTGTGGTTCATTGAGTAGGGCACCGGCCCCATATACCGAAGGTGGCAGGTTCAAATCTGCACTCGGCCGAACTGCAAAACAGAAAAATAGCCGGGCGTTGTGGTGGGTGCCTGTAGTCCCAGCTACTCGGGAGGCTGAGGCAAGAGAATTGCCTAAGCCCAGGAGCTGGAGGTTGCTGTGAGCTGTGTGATGCCATGGCACTCTACTGAGGGCAATAAAGTAAGTCTCTACAAAAAACAAACAAACAAAAAAAAAACAACAACAACAAAAAAAGAAGAACTCTCAAACCTCGACAGTAAAAAAAGTAAACAATCCAGGCGGCGCCCTTAGCTCAGTCGGTAAGGTGCTGGCCACATACACTGAGGTGAGGCTGGCGGGTTCAAACCCAGCCCACCCAGGCCTTCAAAACAACAATGACAACTGCAACAACAACAACAACAAAAATAGCTGGGCATTGTGGCGGGTGCCTGTAGTCCCATCTACTTGGGAGGCTGAAGCAAGAGAATCACTTAAGCCTAAGAGTTTGAGGTTGCTGTGAGCTGTGATGTCACAGCACTCTACCAAGGGTGACATAGTCAGACTCTGTCTCAAAATAAATAAATACATACATAAATAAATAAAAATAAATAAACAATCCAGACCAGGCATGGTGGCCTGTAATCCTAGCAGTCTGGGAGGCCAAGGTGGGTGGATTTCTTGAGCTCACAAGTTCGAGAAGAGCCTGAGCAAAAGCAAGACCCTGTGTCTATTAAAAATAGAAAAATTGAAGCAAGAGGATCACTTGAGCCCAAGAGTTGAAGGTTTCTGTTAGCTATAATGGCATGGCACTCTACCCAGGGTGACAGCTTGAGGCTCTGACTAAAAAAAAAGTAAAATCCAATTAAAAAAATAAGTAAAAAGCATGAACGGGTATTTCACTGAAGAGAATATACAGATGGCAAGTAAACACTTGAAAAGATGTTCAACATCATTAGCCATTAGGGAATTGCTAATTAAAACCACCTATCCAAAAGGCTAAAAAAAAATAATGACAACACCAAATGTTGGTGAGAATGCAAGAGAAACTAGATCACTCATTCTTTGCTGGTGGAAATGGAAATGTAAAATAGGGCAGCCATTGTAGAAAAGAGTATGGCAGTTTCTTTAAAACTGCAAAAAAATAAAAAAATAAAACTATACATAAATTCGCCATATAACCCAGCAATCAAACTCTTGGTCATTCATCACAGAAAAATGAAAATCTATGTTGACAAAAAAATCTGCATACGATTGTTCATAACAGTTTTATTTGTAATAGCCAGAACTGAAAAAACAAAACTATCTGTTACTAGGTGAATTGCTAAACAAACTGTGGTATGTCCATACTATGGAATAATATTCAACAATAAAAAAGGAATGGATTTTTGATATATGCAAAAGCTTGAATGGGTGTCAAAAGAATTATGCTGAGTTGGGGGGGAAGCCAACCTCAAAAGGTCACATAGTATATGCTCTATGACATTCTCAAAATGACAAAATTATAGAGCTGAGGAGCAAATGAATAGTTGCCAGGGGTTGGGGATGGTGGGAGGGAAGAAGGTAGGTATAATCACAAAGGGGTAGCACAAGGGAATAATTTGAGGTATGAAACAGTTCTGAATATTGACTGCAGTGGTGGTTTCAGGAATCTACACATGACAAAACGGCATAAAAGTATCACACACATTGTAACAATGTCAATTCCCTAGATTTGATACTGTATTATAATTATATAAGATTTTGTAATTATTAGGGAACACTACATGGGAGCTCTCTGTTTATCTTTTACAACTTCCTGGGATTCTTTAAATATTTCAAAATAAATGAGAGTGTGTGAGGCAAAGACAGAGGCAGAGAGAGAGAAAAACCTGTGTGAGCATGCGTGCCACAGAAGACATTCTCTTTTTGACCTTGCAGAAGCAATCTTGTCATGAACTACTTATAGAAGAGGCTATGTGGTAGTGACCTCCGGGTGGTCTCTAGGAGCTGAGAGGAATCCCTGGCCATAACCAGCAAGAAAATGGGAGTTTAAGTTCTAACAATATAAGGAACTGACTTTTACCAGCAACCAGTGAGTTTGGAAGAAGACCCCAAGTTTCAGATCATATTGCAGCCCCGTGAACACCTTGATTTCAAGCTATTGAGACCCTGAGCAGAGGACCCAGCTAAGCTGTTCCCAGTCTCCTGATGCATGGAAACTATGAGATAACAAATTTGTATTGTTTTAAGCCACTAAAATGTATGGTAATTTGTTATGCAGCAATAGGTTAACTAATTCACAGCCCCAGGAGTAAGAGGCTGTTGAACAACTGGGGACTTTGTTTCCAAGGTCCACGGTTGGGACCTATATATTCTGACAAAAGAAACCAGCAACAACAGGAGAAAGGAGCCAGTCTTGGAATTGAAACAGATGCTCGTGGCGTTTCCCCCCAAAATACGATTTTTCAGTTCAGAGTCTTTAACTGCTTCTAAACCAACCCAGCTCTGCTGGCTCCTTGACCCTGCAGTTGGCTGTCCCATCCCAAATATGCTGTTCACAGTCACAAATGAATTGCACATTGATGGCACTATGCACTTGCCCTGCTTCTTGCTGCAGATTTTCAGCTGTAACTAATTCCTTTTGCAACCTTCTTGGCCTCTCCTGGGGAGGTGTCCTTGCACCCAGAGCCTCAGCTGCTCCAGCAGTCCTGCTCAGTTCATAGGCAGCTGAATCAGGCCAGTCTGAGCCTAAAAAACTGACCCTTTCTCCATCTCTTCTAGGCCCCAGAACTGGGGCCAGCAGGACACCCAGGCTGATTCTCAGCAAATGCCAGAAAGGTCAAAGACATAGAGTAGGATTGCACAATTGGGCTGGGAGCTTTCTTTCAATATTCGTTTTTGCTGTTGTGTGTCATGGTCACTGTATATTGTTCTGCTCAAACTTCCATAACAAAATACAACAGACTGCATAGCTGAAACAACAAATTTATTTTCTCACAGTTCTGAAGGCTGGGAAGTCCAAGATCAAGGTTGCGGCCAATTTAGTTCCTGGTGAAGGCTCTCTTTTTGGCTTGTAGATTGCTATCTTCATATTACGTCCTCACATGGGTGGAGGGAAAGAGATCAGATGTCTCTTCCTCTTCCGTAAAGGCACCAGTCCTATGTCTTCATTTGCCCAGTGGTTCTCAACCTTCCTAATGCCACGACCCTTTAATACAGTTCCTCATGTTGTGGTGACCCCCAACCATAAAATTATTTTCATTGCTACTTCATAACATAATTTTGCTACTATTATGAATCATAATGTAAATATCTGATGTGCAGGATGTATTTTCATTGTTACAAAGGGTCGTGACCCACAGGTTGAAAACCACTGATTTAATCTTTGTTACCTTCTCATAGGCCCTATCTCCAAATACAGTCACATTGGGAGTTAGAGCTTCAACATATTAATTCTGCAAGGATATAACTTTCAATCCATAACAGTCTCCCTTGGCTGCCAGCATTCACAAATTCTGTTTCAGTAAAAGCAGGCAGGGTTAGCAAGTGAGGAGAGCAAAAGCTACCTGGTCATGCCCTCATAGGCTTGACGAGTCTCAACTACAGTCTTAAAATGTGGTGCAGTAGAGTGCAAAGAACATGGCCTTCAGTATCAGGCACAGGTTTCTTCTTACTGGTTGTGAGACCTCAAGTAAGTAAGTTTGTTTATTTATTTATTTATTTATTTTGAGACAGTCTCAAGCTATCACCCTGGGGAGGGTGCCGTGGCATCATAGCTCACAGAAACCTCCAACTCTTGGGTTCAAGTGATCCTCTTGCCTCAGTTTTTCTATTTTTCATAGAGACAGGGGCTTGTTTTTTGCTTAGACTGGTCTTGAACTCATAAGCTCAGGCAATCCACCTGCCTCGGCCTCTCAGAGTGCTAGGATTACAGGTGTGAGCCACCACGCCCATCCTTGAGTAAGCTATTTAAATTCTCTGAGCCTCTGTTTCCTCATCTGTCAAATGGAGATTATAATACATATTTTTCAAGGATGTTGTCATGATTAAATGAAATTATGCATGTAAAAGCACCTATCTGTATCTCATGTAGTGGGTATGCAAGAAAGATGCCTGCCCTTTCCCATTGGTCCTCACAGCCCATTCTCGTACCAGTCACTCTCACCAGGTCCAATGCATGCCCTGATAACTACTCATGCTCATCTTCTTTTCTCTCGTAGAAGATAGCAAGCTCCACAGCCCTGAATTGGAGGATACATGCAGTAAGCCAAATTTCTAAGAATGGCCCCAGGATTCCACATCCTAATTCCCGAAACCTGTAAATGTGATGAACAATTTCTCCCAGGCTTGTGTTATGTTATATGGCCCAGTTGACCCACAAAAAGACGATTCAATGCAATATCATTCAGTCTTTAATAAGACAAAAATTCTGAAACATGCTATAACATGGATAAACCTTCAAAACATGATACTAAATGAAATGGGCAAGTCATAAAAACACATATTGTATGATTCCATTTGTATGAGGTAATTAGAATAGTGAAATTCACAGAGACAGAAAATAGAATAGTGGAGAGTTATTTTTTAATGGGTACAGAGTTTCAATTTGAAAGGATGAAAATGTTCTGAAGATGGATGGTGGTGATTTTTGGACAACAATATGAATGTACTTAATGCCACTGAATTGTACACTTAGAAATGGTTACGTGGCATATTTTCTAATTATATCACAATAAAACGGAGACTATCTGATAGATCTAATCTAATCACACAAGTCCTTAAAAGCAGTAAACTTTTTCCAACTTGTGGCAGGAGAGAAATGCAGAAGGGAAAGGCAGAGAGAGGCACTGTTGCTGGTTTGAAGGTGAAGGAGTGTGTGTGAGGAGAGATGCAGGCAACCTTTCAGAACAAAAGAGAGCAGTCCCCAGCTGACAGACAACAAGAAATAGGACCTTACACCTACAACTCTACCAACTATCTAAATGAACTTGGAAGTGGAGTCTTACTCATCCTCCAGATAAGAGCCCAGGAATAAAACTTTCATCTTGAGTAGGGAACTATTAGCAAAGAACTCAGGTGAGCCTACCCAGACTTTTGATCTACAGAACTATGAAATAATAAATAGGTGTTGTTTTAAGCTGCTGCATTCATTTTAACATCCTGCAATAGTCATAGAAAACTAATATAGAGGTCTTGAAGTTTTTAGTCATGTGAGGAGGCACCATTATAGGCCCTAGAAGTATGCTGTTGTCAGCTTTATTCATTTAAGATATTTCTGCATGCATGTACTCAACATATTTGTGGAATGAATTCTATGTGCAAGACACTGTACTAGGCCTTGAGGATACAGTAACAGCACTTAGAGAGACCTGTGGAAGTTCCAACCTGGCCCAAGGACACAATTCCCTCCCTCTGGGCAAGGCTGGAAGAAGGGACCTGCATGGGCAGCCTGACCTCCAGAAGAGTACCCTGATCTGTTATCAGAATCCACTTGGGTTGACCAGAATCTGAATGCTTAGCTCCATTCTCTAATGGTTATGCTGGATGTGAAAAAAGGGACAGCAACAGGAAGATGCAAGCCGGGAAAATCTCTCTGAGATCCATAGCCTGGGCACTGCGATTCTACTCCATCAGGGATAGATACTCCCCAGGGGTACCTTTGGGCATTAGGCAGGGCTCTCTGTATCTTGGGACAGTCTGAGGCCCAAAAATTTAAATGGAAGAATCTGTTTGGGTTTCTGAAAGAGTAATGAGAGGGGAGAGGGAGAAGTGAATGTTATCAAGGCCATTTTCAAGGTTCCGAGTGGCCATTTGGAAAGGAAACCCAGAGAGGGAGGCATGTGGTGGCAAATGTGCTTGGAGGGTATTGTTAATGTGTTTGGGGATGGTGAAAGATGGGGAAGAGATGGACAAGGTGCACAGGGGAGATGGGCAAGAGCTCAGGCTTGTGAAGCCAAAAGAATTGAAGTGAGATTATAGTGGTGAGGCCAGGGAGGAAGTGGCAACACTGAATGAGAGGCACCAGCCTGGCCAAGCTCAGCAACTGTAAGGCTGGGTGTGGACTAGGCTGTGGAGAACCATTCCCTCTTCTTGGCTCTCCTGGGCAAAGCTGGGCCCTAGGCCTTGAGGAAGTACCAGGGATGGGGCCAGGGTCATCTCAGCACTCCAACCCCTTACCAGCCCTTCCTGACTCAATGGTAATCTATTTATGTGTTTATTTGCAATATTGGTTTCTGCTTCAGTGAAGGGGAGCCTGGCTCCTTGCCCTTGGGTCCCTAGAGCGGAGTTAAATCCCCCCTCAGGGCAAGCTGAAGTGCCTGCCCCATTTGGCTGACTTCACTCTGCCCTTGCCGTTCCTTGGGCCCCTGACTGGGGGACAAAGAAGTCTGAGGGCTGGCAGGGGAGGTCTGGTCCTCCAGGACTGGCCAGAGAAGCAAAGGGCTCTGGTTCCCTACAGGCCCAGACATCTGGGGGTGGGGGCAGGGTGGGTCTGGGCAGAAACTCAGGCTCCATAGGAACCCTGAGAAAATCAAACTGAAATCCTGCCCAGGGAAATCTGCAGTTGTCCAACAAGAGCTTCACTTTAATACATGTGGTAATTTGTTTTTTGTTGTGCTTATTCAGACTGTAGCAACTACAGAGGGAGAGGCCCATTAGAGGGGCAATGAGACTATAGCAGGGTGGCAGGGTGGAGACAAGGTAATGGCTGGGTTGCCATGGAAGGACACAGCCTAGGGAGAGGAAAGGGGTGAGGTACAGGCAGTTGAGGCCTGAGAGAGTAAATCCTGGGAAATGCAGGGATGTGTATGAAGGGAGAGAGGAAGGGGAGGGCCAGTGAGAGCCTGACTGAGGAGGGGCATGGTGTGGATGATGGGGGCGGGGATGGAAGGCATGAGAGAGTGATTCTTTCACTGTTGATGGATATTGTCTGTTACCATAACTCAGCATGTGAAGTATTTTTCTATTGCAAAACTGGAGAGAGAATTCTGGAAGCTCATTCCCAAGGATAAGAGAGGGGCACCTAATGAATCATCGGAGAAACCCTGAGGAAATGGGTGGAGTTCATAACCTGAGCTGGGAAAGGCCTGATGATTTATTGGGCTCCACACCTGTCAATCCTCTCTATTCTGCCAACAGACTGAAAACTAGAGGTGTCCTTCAGAAAAGACACTGGAACACTGTGAGTGCTGTAATAGGGAGAGAGAGGGAGTTTTGAAACAGGAAGAGTCAAGAAGTCTGCCCCTACTCTTTGAAGGAGACTGACCTGAATCATAGAGTTAGAAAAGACCTTATGATTATCTAATCTAACCTCTTTATAATACATTCAGGGAACTGGATTTCAGAGAAGGGAAGTAATTTTTCCAAGGTCACAGAGTTAGTGAACTAAGCAGACAAACAAAAAGGCTACATAGGCTACTAGAGAGAAGGGTCTGCAAATATTTGGCAAACAGTGCCACTTCCTGCTCCTGCGTCTATGGTGGATACTACACCCCAATTTCAGTGCTGACTCTACTTAGAAATCCTTCTTAATGGAGTATATGCTAGGTAACAACTACCAATGGGTCAACATTGACATGGAAAAGTGAAAGCAATTTGTAATTTCAAGTCTAGAATAACAGCTATATGTCACAAATGGGTAGGACTAGTCCTGATAGTAATTGGTTAGATGCTATTATCTGAGGCTCTTTGGGTTGCAAACAAGAGAAGGAATTGCTACCTTCAGGAAATGCAGGAAGCAGGACTGCTTTATAGACCTAAACAGTAGTAGTTGGTAGCTCTCCTCATTAAAGCACTGCCACTAAATACAACTTAGCTTCAATGACTGGCTGCCAGACTTTGTGTCTCCCAATGCCAGTTTCAATTCCTTGGAGAATGAAGTTGATTGGATGAAGTTGGAACAGATATTTAAACCCTGGAACAATAAGTGATAGATAGAGGGCATGGTCACAAATTATAGGGTGGACTTGACCACTGGGCCACTAAATTGGGGCATTCCCATTAACTGTTACTCAAGATCCTTTCAGCTGTAATAGAAAACACATCAAGAAGTGACTCCAGCTGTGAGGGAAATTAATTGCCTTTTCAATAAAACATCAAAGGATAGGGAATCCCAGGACTGGTCATTTCATCAAGGACCTCACCTATTTCCATCTCTTAGCAAAGAAGAGTAGGAAAATAGCTACAGGTTAGAAAATAAGTAGTGATTCCCACAAAGGTTCTGTTGTGAGCCAGACTACCACCACAAAAGGTGTCTGCCAGATATGCTTCAGGAAAACCCAAAAGGACCAAGAGAAATAGGCCAGAGTGAGGGTGAGCTTTTTCAGAGACCAGAGCCATAGAAGCCCCTAAGAGGGGTTACAATCCCTGAAATGCAAGAGAGGTCTCTTTAGGGCAAGATAAGGAAGTGCTTTCGTTACCCAAAGGACCAGGAACCAAGAGGGACAGAAAGGCTACTCAAGACAAGTATAGAGTTCCCCAGAATTAGGAGGTAATATAGCAATGTTCCCCACCTCCCTCACTACTCCCTCTCCATAAAGCTAAGTTAATAAAGCAGATTCTGGAAAGGATAGAGAATCCCACTAGCCCTAATGGTGGCACAAACCCAAACTTTTCAGGCAATGAAGCTGAATAGCATGGTGAAGCATCCAACTCAGACAGGACTGGGGCCAAGAACAGGAATGGGGATTAAGTGCCCTGTAACGGGCAGCCAAACCCATGACTGGAAAGATCTGAGACCCATTAGGCAAATAATTCAGTTTTCAGTAAACTCATTTATTTCTAGGGTTTTCTTATTTTTAAAAAGTCATTGTGTAAGAAAAGTTCTTTTTGAAAAATCCTATCTTGTTTTAGATCCATTCAGGTAAAAGGCATTTGGACACATAAGGATCAAAATAGCTAGAAGATTATGATGCTCCTAAAGGGGAGAAATAAAGGATGACTGTGATGGACCCAGTTGAAGTCTTGGGTTGAGATGGTGGAGCCAAGCTAGAAGGTGGCATTTCTGTGAGACTTAAAAGTTCTTCCTGAACTTTTCCATCTTAAAGGGAAAATGCAGATAACTATGGTGTGTAGATAGTACACTATTTGGGGGCTTTGGATCTGAAGATAATATGAAGTTGATGAGGATTCAAATTATGGCCCTTTTAAGGAAAAACAACCTGTAGAGGGGTTCAATATTTCTCTCTCTCTCTCACCTTTGCCATTGTCTTTCAGTATATATGTGACATTGTGCAAGTTACCTAATCTCACAGAGCCCCAGTTTCCTCATTTTTAAGGTAGAAATGCCAGGTAGAGGATTAAACAATAATTAAATGAGATAATACACAAAGTATTTAACATTCTTGGCCCAAAGCAGCAGATGATCAAAGAGTGTCAATGAAGGCCTATAGCTCAGTCAGTAGGGTGCCAGCCACATACTTCGGAGCTAGTGGCTTAGAACCCAGCCTGGGCCTACAAAACAACAATGACAACTACAACAACAACAACAAAATAGCCGGGCATTGTGGCAGGCGCCTGTAGTCCCAGCTACTTAGGAGGCTGAGGCAAGAGCATAGCTTAAGCCCAGGAGTTTGATGTTGCTGTGAGCTGTGATGTCACTGCACTCTACCAAGGGCAACATAGTGAGACTCTGTCTCAAAAAAAAAAAAAAAAGTGTCAATGAAGTCAACAAAGCTTTCTTTCTTTTTTCCTTACTTCAGTGTGTGTGTGTGTCTGTCTGTCTTTGTGCCACACACTGTGCTGGGGTTGGATATTCAGAGATGAAATGATAAAATACCTGCCCTCAAGTATCTTCCAATCTAGAAAAGAAGTTATAGTTAGGGAAACATCATTTATAATGACGTCTCTAGGAAAGGTATATATGTACAGGCTCAGTGGGAACTTGGAGGAAGTAAGGCCAAATTCTACATGAGGAAATCAGGGAAGGCTTCCTAGAGGAGGTAGCATTTGATCTTGGCTTTAAAAGATGAGTAGGAATTTTCTCAGTGGACAAGCATGAGAGATTCTAAGAGGGTAAGGAAACAGTATATGCTAGGCACAGAGGTATGAGAGAGCATACCTAATTCAATATTACTGGAGGATCATGTGTTACCATATCGGGCAAAGAGAAAATTTCATCCCACAGTCCAGGGCATATTACTGAGGAATTTTGAGCAGATAAGCAGCTTATCATGGTATTAGTAATATTTAGGATGATTAGGAGGAGTAGTGAAATTTGATGTTAGAGGAAAGAGCATGAGTTGGGGAAAGATGAAACCTTAATTGGAGCAATGGCAAGTGGGATGAAGAAGAGGAGATGGATTGGAAGAAGGTAGAACCTCTGGGATTTAATAATGAATTGGATATAGAGAATGAGAGGTAAAAGGAGTCTTAGTATCTGTCTGGTGATTGGGCAACTGGGTAGATCTTTGTAACATGCACTACAATAGGCAAATGGGAGAAAAAGGAAACAAACTATGGGGTAGAAAGGAAATGATGAGTTCCATTTTGAAATGTTATACTGAGTCTGTGGGTTGTCCAGTTGGAGATGTTCAGAGGCAGCTCAGAAAGGAACCTATACTGTAAATAGAAAGTTACAAAAATATCAGTGGTAGTTAAGAGAAAAGGAGGAACATTAAAATTTAAAAGATGGGATGAGGCACTTTGGAAGATAGTCTGGTAATTCTTCAAAAGGTTAAACATAGAGTTACCATTTGATTCAGAAATTCTGTTCCTAAATATATATATTCAAAACAAATGAAACACAAGTCCACACAAAAACCTGTACACAAGCGCTCATAGCATCACTATTCACAATAGCCAAAAGGTAGAAACAACCTACATGTCTGTCAACTGATGAATAGATAAACAAATTGTGGTATATCCACATATTCAACCATTAAAAATGATTTGCAGGCAGCGCCTGTGGCTCAAAGGAGTAGGACGCCGGCCCCATATGCCAGAGGTGGCGGGTTTAAACCCAGCCCTGGCCAAAACTGCAAAAAAAAAAAAAAAAAAAAAAAGATTTGCTACTACATGCTATAATAGGGATGAACTTTGAAAAATTATGCCGAGCCAAAGAAGCCACAGAAGGATACATATTGTATAATTTCATACATAGAAAATGTCCAGAATAGGAAAATCCAGAGAGGTAGAAAATAGATGAGTGGCTGTCTAGGACTGGTATGAAATGAGGGACTGAGGTGATGGCTAAGGGCATGAAACTTTTACTTGAGGTAATAAAATTTTCTAGAATTCTTGGTGAAAGTTACACAACTCTGTGTATGCACTAAAACCTACCTAATTTCATACTTTACATGAGTGAGTTGTATGATATTTGGATTATATCTCAATAAAGCTGTTACTAAAATTTAGATTTCAATGATAGGCCAAAAAAGAAAGTCCCTCATAAGAAACTGTGAAGGAAAAGTCCTAAAGATATGATAACCAAGAGCAAGTAGTGGGGCAGATAGATACACTGCAATAAGGACAAGTCAAGAAAAGTTCTCCAAAACAAAGGTTAAATGCCAGGGACAAGCCATGTAAAAGAAAGACTTTATTTCTTCTTCCCTCCCTTGTTTTTCTCCTGTCTGGAGAAAGGCTCATCTTAGCTGTTCCCTAGAAGGCAGGAGAGCCTATGCCCCCTCATACTCAAGCCCATTGACCTAGGTTCTTATTTAAAAGCCTAGGAGTAGGCTCGGCGCCTGTGGCTCAACGGGCTAAGGCGCCAGCCACGTACACCTGAGCTGGTGGGTTCGAATCCAGCCTGGACCCGCCAAACAACAGTGACGATTGCAACCAAAAAAAAAAAAATGGCCGGGCATTGTGGCGGGCGTCTGTAGTCCCAGCTACTTGGGAGGCAGAGGCAAGAGACTAGCTTGAGCCCAGGAATTGGAGGTTGCTGTGAGCTGTGATGTCATAGCACTCTACCCAGGGTGACAGCTTGAGGCTCGGTCTCAAAAAAAAAATAAATAAATAAATAAAAGCCTAGGAGTAAATGAAAAAACAGAAGCTTGTTTATAATAGATACAGGCAGACACCAAATGAAAGGAAAGGACAAAATATTAGTGAGAACTCTTTGGATGGTCATTCAGTCTCTTTCAGGTGATTAGTTTTAGCCTGAAAGGAATATGACTTTTGTCAACTGCTGGTCCCACAAGGAGTAAACACATCAGTAAGGCATGGTATAATGAAATAGAATAGCCTTCAAATAAATACCCTTTACTTTGGCAACGTCATCACCAAAGAGCACTGAATAAGATTTCTATGCAGAACCCTAGAAAAAGTTTATTATTTTTTATTATTTTTTTGGGGGGGCTTTTTAAATTAAATCATAGCTATGTACATTAATGCAATTATGGGGTACAATGTGTGTTTTTATATACAATTTGAAATACTTTCATGAAACTGGTTAACATAGCCTTTACCTCATTTTTTAAATTATTGTGTTAAGACATTTATATTCTACACTTAGTAGATTTAACATGTACCCTTGTAAAATGCACCATAGTTGTGGTCCCACCAATTACCCTCCCTCCATTCATCTTCCCCCTTCCTCTCCCCTCCCCCTCCTCTTTCCCCTTCGTCTTGGGCTGTAGTTGGGATATAGCATTCATATGGAAGTGTGGGTGTTTATAAACTGGTTTCATAATAGGGCTGAGTACATTGGATACTTTTTCTTCCATTCTTGAGATACTTTGCTAAGAAGAATATGTTCTAGCTCTGTACATGTAAACATAAAAGAGGTAAAGTCTCCATCTTTTTTTAAGGCTGGATAATATTCCATGGTATACACATACCACAATTTATTAATCCATTCATGGGTGGATGGGCACTTGGGCTTCTTACATAACTTAGCAATTATGAATTGGGCTGCAACAAATATTCTGGTGCAAATATCTTTGTTGCCATGTGATTTTTGATCTCCTGGATATATACCTAGTAGATGAATTTCAGGATCAAATAACAGGTTTATTTTTAGATCCCTAAGTGATCTCCAAACATCTTTCCAAAAGGAACATATTAGATTGCATTCCCACCAGTAGTGCAGAAGTGTTCCATTTTCTCCACATCCATGTCAACATCTATGATTTTGGGATGTGCACTAATCTTACTGGAGTTAGATATCTCAAAGTGGTTTTGATTTGCATTTCTCTGATGATTAGGGATGATGAGTATTGGAAGTTTCTCTTAAGTCTCTTGCACACACTGAGATGGGATCTTTTGCTCCTTTCTTGCTAATACATTTGAGTTCTCTGTGGATTCTGGTTATTAAACCTTTGTCAGAGACATCACCTGCAAATATCTTCTCCTTCTGAGGGCTGTCTGCTTGCTTTATGTACTGTGTTCTTGGCTGTGCAGAAGCTTTTTAGTTTGATCAGATCCCAGTAATATGTTTTTGGTGTTGCTTCATTTGCCTGGGATGGGAGGGTCCTCATAAAATATTCTCCCAGGCCTTTTTCTTCAAGTGTTTTCCCTGCACTTTCTTCTAGTATTTTTATAGTTTCATGTCTTAAGTTTAAATCTTTAATCCACCGAGAGTCTATCTTTGTTAATGGCGAAAGGTGTGGGTCCAGTTTCAGTCTTCTACAGGTCACCAGCCAGTTCACCCAGCACCATTTGTTAAAAAGGGAGTCTTTTCTGCACTGAATATTTTTGATTAGCTTATTGAAGATCAAGTGATGGTAAGTATCTGGGTTCATCTCTTGGTTCTCTATTCTGTTCCATTCATCTACCTCTCTGTTTTTGTGCCAATACCATGCTGTTTTGATCACTATCAATTTGTAGTATAGTCTGAGGTCTGGTATCTTAATTCCTCCTGATTTGTTTTTATTTCTGAGCAATTTCTTGGCTATTCAAAGTTTTTTCTGATTCCATATAAAATGAAGTATTATTTTCTTGAGGTCTTTAAAGTACAACATTCGTGCTTTAATACACATTGTATTAAAATTGTAAATTGCTTTGGGTAGTATGGACATTTTAACAATGTTGATTCTTCCCAGCCATGAGCATGGTATGTCTTTCCATTTGTTAATATCTTCAGCTATTTCTTTTCTTAGAGTTTCATAGTTCTCTTTATAGAGATCTTTCTTACCTTTGTTAGGTAAACTCCCAAATATGTCATCTTCTTTGGAACTACTGTAAAAGGAATAGAGTCTTTGGCTGTTTTTTCAGCTTGAATACTGTTGATATATATAAAGGCTACAGATTTGTGAGTATTGATTTTGTAACCTGAGTCATTGCTGTATTCCTTGATCACTTCTAAGAGTTTTATAGTTGAATACCTAGGGTTTTCCAGATGTACAATCATATCATCTGCAAAGAGTGAAATTTTAATCTTCTCTGACCCTATATTGATACCCTTGATGACCTTTTCTTGCCTAATTGTGATGGCTAAGACTTCCATTACAATGGTAAAAAGGAGTGGAAACAATGGGCAACCTTGCCTGCTTCCCAATCTGAGTGGAAATGATTTCAATTTAACTCCGAACAATACGATATTGGCTGTGAGTTTGCTGTAGATGGCCTCTATCAGTTTAAGAAATGTGCCTTCTATACGTATTAAGTGTTATGATCATGAAAGGATGCCGGATATTATCAAAAGCTTTTTTTGCATTGATTGAATCATATGGTATTTGTTTTTTATTTTATTTATGTGATGAATTATGTTTATAGATTAACATATTGAACCGGCCTTGAGACCCTGGGATAAAACCCACTTGGTCATGGTATATAATTTGTTTGATGTGTTTCTGGCTTCTGTTTGCTAGGATCTTATTGAATATTTTTGCATCCATATTCATTAGAGATATTGGTTTATAATTTTCTTTTCTTGTTGGGTCTTTTCCCGTTTTGGGGATCAAGTTGGTGTTTGCCTCATAAAATGTGTTGGGTACCATTCCTTCTTTTTCTATATTTTGGAAAAGATTAAGTAATATAGGTACTAGTTCCTCTTTAAAGGTTTGGTAGAATTCTGATGTGAAGTCATCTGGTCCTAGGCTTTTCTTTTTAGGGAGATTTTGTATAGTTGATGCTATTTCAGAACTTGATATAGGCCTATTCAACATTTCCACTTCATTCTGGCTAAGTCTAGGATGGTGGTGTGCTTTCACGTATTGGTCTATTCCCTTCAAATTTTCATATTTCTGAGAATAGAGTTTCTTGTAATATTCATTATAGATTTTTTTTTGAATTTCTGAGGAGTCTGTCATTATTTCGTCTTTTCCATTTATGATTGATGAAATTAGAGATTTTACTCTATTTTTCCGTTTAGGTTAGCCAAAGGTTTATCTATTTTATTGACCTTTTCAAAGAACCAACTTTTTGATTTATTGATCTGTCATATATTTGTTTTCAATTTCATTTAATTCTGCCCTGATTTTGGTTATTTCTTTTCTCCTGCTAGGTTTGGGGTTAGAATGTTCTTCCTTTTCCAGTTGTTTGAGATGTCCCATTAAGT